>NIPM01000190.1:119002-147995 GCA_002738285.1 Holacanthella duospinosa | reverse complement strand
TACGCATGCAAGGTAGGGTTGTAGGTTGTAGGAAAATTAATTCGAACGAACCAAATTATTTCTAATGAACAAAATATAGTGAATTTTGCATAAGATGATAGGTCTATCGTGCGCAGCATACCGTAGGAACTCTTTTTCACACTCTCTACTAACATATCACGATTCAAAAAGTCAATTGTATTCCTTTAGTCGACCCATGCTGTTTTAACAATTTCTTCCTCTACATTGTGGGGATTTGAGCATAAGACTCAATCTCCACTACTGTACTCATAAATGAGACAGTAGACTTCTTACCTGGCAAAATGAATGACCAGGAAGGAGAGTTCGGAGTTGTATTGAGTTTGAGAACAGGATTGCCCAACTAGGCTCTGTANTTTTCACACTCTCTACTAACATATCACGATTCAAAAAGTCAATTGTATTCCTTTAGTCGACCCATGCTGTTTTACAATTTCTTCCTCACCATGCATTCTAACCTTGAGCATTGATAATAAATAACAATATGAAAATATAGTACGGCTAAACCCCAATGTAAATGCAATAGCTAGAATTTATTCTAAAAATTTGAACCTGAAAATTTAGACCTGGGCTATTGCTCAGGTCTTCTTCATGAACAAGTAACATAGACATGTCTTTCTCTGGTGTTCCACAATTGTTAATATCCGCTTTTATTTGAAGTATTTTGTATTTGTTCATTGGTTATGCAGATAAATTATTATGTTCAAGAAGATTTCCACTTCAGAAACACCAATAGGTAGTTTAATTAATACCTCAATATCCCATAACCACAATCGGTTAGATTACCTCTATATCATCCAATATTCCTTAATCCAATTATAATTAATTCTATGACTGTTTAAATTAGAATTGTAACCATGACACCAAATGTTCAGCATTTTTCCTCCAATTAAACAGTTATTAAAATTATTTTCTCTATCATAGTCTACTAAAGTTTAATTTAAGATTATCGTATTTGACTAAACTGATAAACTCAAATGACCGCGTCACCCGTAAAAAATTAACGACTAGTTATCCATGTTGCTGGTGTCTGGTTATATTTATTTCAATTATCTTGTTTTGACACATCAGTATACACTTAGAAGATCAACAAAGACAATAAGAACGCATAAATATAGGAGCTAATATATACTTATGTTAATTTGAAACTAAGAAATTTTAATGATCTACAACTTTTGCACAATTGTTCAAATAAATGCTCAAAATTTATTCCATGTTATTCCATATGTTATATTAAGTGTAAACTTCCAATTTCCAGCGGTCTCGTTGTCGCAGATGTTCACCATATATATAAGTGTAATATTGATCACTGGTTTTTACTGTAGCAATGAGAAGTTGTATTGACATAGTCGTCGTGCTGCTTCTTCATTATGTATAAATGTATGTTTTTGATGTATAAATTATTTAAGTTGCTTGCGTGATATCTTAGTAAGCCGTTTATTTTCCTCTAAAAATTCTAAACTACTGTTACACTACTTCTAACAATCCATCTGTGGTACTTTAAATTGGAACATAACATGGATTCTACAAATTCCATAGCGGTTGGTCAGCGTAATTGTAACACTGTAAAACGATTTATTTTATCCATGGTTTTTGTTATAGTGGGTTTGGGAATGGTTACTTCGTTAACTTTATGGGATTTCCAAAAGCAGGAATCTGATAAATCTTGCTATCTTATGACATTTCAATGGGAGGGAGATGACTATGAGACCTCTCACATTGTTGATTATACGGAACCTCAAATTATCGTACAATTTATAAGATCAAATCATAGTCTGTATATCGGAATGAACACAAGTCTCTCTGCAATGACCAATACCTGGATTCCATGGAAAGCATACTGTATGATTGTATATATTATTTTTCCAGCTAGCAAGGATGATGTAGCAAAAGTATATTATTCTTTACAATGGCTATTCGAATGTAAGAAAAATTGCTTTGGAAGGAAAACATACTTTATAGTTATACGTAATAGCGAGACGGATTTTAGCATGGACGATAACATTTATGTTGAACCATTACATGAGTTTATTATTAGTCCCAATGACTCATCAATTTTTAAAATAACGACATGGATACCGATTACTTGCAAAGGAAAATTAGCATTGCAAGTACCTAGTAGTGAAATAAGCCAAACAATTAGTAATTTTACGATACCTAATTTGCTCGACGCCTTTATAAGTGAAATTTTGAACAAAGCCTGTCCATTGGTATGGACGCTAAATTCATATCCTTACTCTTGGGATGAGAAGTCAATAAGATGCATTTTCACAGGTATCAATAAACGACGTCCAAATAGAAAAAGGCAACAACTCCGAGACTCTCCCGAAGTTAATTTTATCTACGTCTTAGTTAGCGAGTTTAATAATTCTGATAAAAGTGTTTCATTTCTCAAGCATGCGACTCTTCAGGAGGTTGGAAATGTTAACCATTATCCAGTAATAATTGGCACCGATACACATCCATCTGCGGCATATGGGCCCGCAGGTGATATCAAACTGGACCATTTCCAATTNGTTAACCATTATCAAGTAATAATTGGCACCGATACACATCCATCTGCGGCATATGGGCCCGCAGGTGATATCAAACTGGACCATTTCCAATTCTACACACGACAAACGAGCTATAATTTCATAACGTGTGACGGAGCTCAAACTTTTATTTCATTTAATGCATTTCTGAGTCCGTTCAGCACAAAAACATGGCTAGCTATTCTGTCTACCTATACCATTATCATAATTGTTCTTAGTATTCCATTAACTAAAAACAATATTCTAGGTAAAACTTACACAATATTGAAAATTATTCTGGAGCAGGATATAAACATTTCGGTAAGACTCTAACATAATATAAAATGTTAATTGAATAGTATGAAGTGTAGTTGTTGATTATAATTTTTAAGAATTATCGATCATCAGAACTACCCAAACCTGGCTAAAAGAATTAAATTAGAAATTATTTTCATAATTTCTAATTTAAAAAAATGTTAAAAAGTATTATAATTTCTATAAGAAAATCTCAAATCCGTATGACTTTCGCTTAACGATATTATTCTCGATCAGCATTTTAAGATTAATTGATACATGTCTTCCTTTATCCACAGATTGTTGAAATTATACATTTAGTGATAAATCTTTTCCTAAATTGGATTTCACAATAATTTTCCATTGAGTAACATATTACCAGGATAATAATGGACTTTAACTTGGATTCAGTATTTCCTCTTCATGTATAATAATACAGTGCGTTCAAATAAGAAGGCGATATTTCTGTAAAACGATTTTACAGAAAATCAAAAATTGTTTGTTTGTCACACACTTTCACACATTATGGACTACTCAAATTACGAAAAATCATTACTAGGATAGATTAGTTAACCATGTTTGAGTCAAAAAAATTCACTAAAGCATAATTTGTAACAATTATTGTAACCCTAGAGTCGAAATAATGCTTTCTTATATGAACACTGTATTAAATATTAGTACTGGAAATATTTTTAATTAATTAATTAATTTGGGTTATTGATATTTTCAACGGCATAGCAGATAACTTATGCACACAATCAAGTCATTTCCCGGTTCAGTTTTTATCGAAGATCATAGTTCGATATTCATCATCGCTCGACAAGCAAGCACTGTAAAATATTCATGTGTGGGTAAATTATTCGTTTTAAATTTTCGAATTACCAATTAGATTAGCAGATTTTTCGAACTACATTCATCTGGATTATGTCACTACTAATTACAAATTACAGTAATTTAATTACGTTTTAAATTACAAATTACATTTTCAGATATATTAGGTTTTGGTTTGTCAGAATTGATTGGCCTTCTTTACTCCAAGAAGCTCGACATGTTCATCTGCTAAAGGCTTCTCCTTGTAATAAAAATAATTCCTGAAATATTGAACAGACGTCCCACTGGAGTTGACGCTGATAGGAGAGCTTGCATTTTAATGAAAAACTTTATTGTTGAAACTTTCAAAAAAGAGGATTGTTCATATTCACTTTTGATAATTAAAGATTCCTATGCTATTGGTTATGAATAGCCATTAGTTACAAGCTAAGCTTTTCACTCCAATTGATATACAGTGGAGTATGATAATGTCTGGCAGAGAAAGGAGGGTGGTTCTTTCACTTGAAGTGGAAAACGGAAAACTTTAAAATTGAAATTAAAGTTGAGCGCCGTACTTAGACCTATTTCGTCTGTTATATTTTCATTTTCATTCACATATAAGATTACACTTTTAATTCCACATTTTCGACATTTAGATTGTTATAGAAGAACTGGTTATGAATAGCCAAGGAATGTTAAATTCATAACTGTAGCAGCGCATTGGGTAACCTAATGAAATTAATACCGACAGCCGTTGATAACCCGCGCATCATACTGGTGGGAAAGGGTTCTTTGGATAAGCGCCGCAACGAAGTGAAAGAACCACCCTCCTTTCTCTGCCAGACATTATCATACTTCACTGTATGTAAATTTACTCTAATTTCCATTTCTTCGTTCATCATAATTCATTTTGATATTGAACTTATCACTTTTCACTTTTCACTTCTCTTGAGCAATACTCTAGACAACTGATAGTTAATTTAATTTAGTGTTAAACTAAATTTCGTAATTTAGTTTAACAAGCATTGCGTAAGAGACATAACGCGGTAATGTTTTGGTAGAAAACATTTAGAGATAATCTGCCTCTCTCTCTCTCTTTGCGAACACTGTAACCCTGAACATTCTACGGTCAGCGGGCGTAGGTGCACATCACAAATGTCTAAAGTTTTAGACATCAGCCAGCCTATACATCACACGTGTCTAAATTTTTAGACATGTCATCTTTTGTCACCTCCGGCGCATTGAATGTTGCCATTAGGTTTATAAGTTTATTATTCGTTCTCTTATTGCACCAAGATTCTGCAGCAATCCTGTCTAAAATGATTCCTGACAAATCGATTCTTTCTCATTAGACATAGGTCATACATAGAAACTTCTATTGAACTAATCGTGTGCAATCAATTAAGCACAAATTCTGTCTAACAGAAACCACTAGAGAAAATTCAGCAAACTCTATTCATAAAATATTATACTGAGCCAACNACAAATTCTGTCTAACAGAAACCACTAGAGAAAATTCAGCAAACTCTATTCATAAAATATTATACTGAGCCAACTTGTCAGAATCAATTCTACAGAAACTGTCAATGATTTTTGATGTAGAACAAATTAGACAAATTCAAAGACATTCTCCGCATGTGGCATTATATTGTTTGTGACTTTCTCCAATCGTTATCTGCAGAAACACAACATTGACCAAATTGTAAAAAAAATAACCAGTATTGTTGCTATTGACACCAAAGAGTTTGCAACTCTTTTTGTAAGATTGAACTTGACCAGAAATAATTATACTACGGATTCTTTCTTAAATCTTGCTAACCAAGTAAGGTACATGCATCTCTACGGTCTTATTTATTGTCAGATTAAAGGAATATCACGATGATTAAGGGAGAGATTTCAGAAGATTTTCAGGTTCTAGAAAGAAAAAAAATTTTACAAAAGAATTTCGCAGAATTTGTGAAAAATTTTGTTTAACGTTATTTCTGAAAATATTTTTCAAATTCTACTAACCACTAAATAGGTAATTTCAAGTTTTGGGTATGTAGTAATTTCTATTATGCTTTGGTTGTATAACCGAAGAAATAATATTCCCTTTATTCGATTACATGAATCCAATAAAATAGTTGATTATTTTTTGAATTTTATAAACAGTAAACAAAATTTATTTTTTATTTTTAGTAAGAGTTTTGATTTTTGGCAAGATTTTTATTTTTAGCAAGACTCTTTATCCGTTTATTAAGATGTTGAGTATTTTTTTAATCGAAAAAGATTTATGGCCTCAACATTGTTTACCATTTTTTGTTATCTTTAGCAAGATTTTTGCCATTTTTGGTAAGAATTTAAGGAAGAATTTTAGTGTTTATTAGAAAGAAAAATCCGTAGTATAGCAATATTGGATATCTTGTTCGTAATATACTCAAAATTTCTGATCGCTTGAGGTATCAATTAACCAAATAATCAACGGATCAAATCTACAATATTTTCCGACTCGATGAGAAGTTACTTTTGAATGAGAAAAAACAATCGGTATTTTACTATCTGAACTCAGTCTTTGGTAGTGTGGCGTAAGTGTTAAGGTAAGTGAGTTCTATCGAGTGGTGGTGAGTTCGAAATTATTATATTCGTACTTAGTAGGGCGGCCAGTGCGCAGTTGGAAGTGTTGTGGACAGTCGAGATGGCTTTGGTGGGCAGTAAGGAGGGCTTTGGGCAGTTGAGAGGGCTGTGGGTAGTAGGGAGGGAAGTGGGCAGTAGGGAGGGCCGTGCGCAGTAGGGAGGGCTGTGGGCATTTTTTAAGAACTGTAGGCAGTTGGGAGGGTTGTGAGCATTAGAGAGGGCTGTGGGCAGTAGGGAGGGCTGTATGCAGTTAGGAGTGCCGTGGGCTGTAGGAAGGGCCGTGGGCTGCGGGTAGTTGCGAGGACAGTGGGCAGTAAGAACGGGGGTATCGTAAAAAGAAATTCATTATATATTGGCAACGCTTGATGGGTGTCTAAAAATTTAGACATGTCTGGTGGAGGTGAGGTAGGTGTCTTAAATTTTAGACCATAAGTTTAGGCTACTTATAAAATTTGGCAATTATGAGAAAATATGATTTCGACATATTCAACTGGCAGATTATAGAGATACTTCAAGTATTTTGTGAAGTGTGTATGGAAAATTACAAAATATAAAGTCAACTTTGTTTCAGAAAATTTTAATTCCTAAATGTGTCTAAAAATTTTGTATAACTGGAGTGTTCAGTGTTTTCAAGACAGTTAAACTTGGTTAAACTTTTGCTTTAGGTAGGTGCTCTAAATTTTTGACGTCAAGTTTTCAATTTATAGTTCATGTAAATATCCTCTAAAAATTTGATATAGAAAATTTCTTTGCATTATGCCTAAACAAACAAATGTTTCATGAACGCCGTGATTTATCATGATGGCGACACAAGATGAGGCAAAGTTAAGATCCTGGAACCACTAAATAGAGCGCTAAACACCATTCTTGTTACATAAAATAATGTGTAATTCTATTATTTTGTGATTCCATAGTTTTTACTTGCGATTTTTTCGGCCTTGCGTGCGTTTGACTGCATATTTAATCGCAGCTAATTTGATGAATCATAAGAAAATCACAGGAGTATTTCGATAGCTAAATGCGTAAAGTATAGTGGTCAAGAGCCACGTGATTATCACAGCGCATAAAATTTTTTTTAAAAGAAAAGCAATGAACAGGAAGAGTATGGTGGTGGTGTGAGTTGGGATTTGTTTACGTGGGTTGTAGGCTGTCTACTCATGTGCAGTGGAGAAATCGCACAAAAACTCACGCAAAATATCTGATCGAGTCAGATACTATACGATTCTCGCAAGTGAGTAAAAAATATCCAACTTTTCTGTCGCAACTGGAAAAATCGCAAAAGCTTTGGAAAAACAAAATATCTTAGAAAATCGCAGGTACCACCAAGCAACTCAATGCAACGAAACGCAGGCTATGGGATCACACCATTACACTGTGAGATAGGTTTCGGTTTTAATAAATAATTTTAATTAAAATTAAAGAAATCAGAAAATAACTGAATACCGCAGAGTTTTTAATTCAACTATGGCTAATAATTCTATAAATAATATAGGAGAGGTTTTGAGGGTGTCACGTGGATACCAACACTTCACCCTTTCACCTACTGTGAGTGATGTAGGTAACCTATAGTGACACCGACTACAAATTTATTACAACTAAATATTATTATTATTACCAACTAAAATTTGAATTCAAAACTATCGGAAAACGCAAGGCAAAAGAAGACAACAGAGCTCTGCTGTCTTCTTGCTGTCTTGGTGTGGCTCTGCAGAGCCACACCAAGCCCAGAGGCAGAAGGGAAAACCAAAACCACCAGAACGAGTTTGGACATGGCAAGCCTCGGACCTGTCCTTTCTCTCTCTCCAGAACTCTGACTTCTCACTAATAGTTTGGTAATTTTAGATAATTACCAATCGCTCAGTCTCGTCGAGGATAGTTGGGACCCACTGGTTATCCTGACTCTAATCGACGACGAAACGGGCACAAACTACAGACACTTACCTCACAAGTGACTTCAATGGCATCACCCTCACTGCACATCATTATAATCCACATCTTCTCATCAATCGGCCATAACGTTTGCTGTTAACCGGTCGTATGGCGCCTTAGCGGTCATGCTACCATAGTGTAGCGCATAATTAGTTAAATTAGTCATAATTAGTGATATTATAGACAAAGCTCGGTTCGAAATAAATCCAAGCTCGCTTGTCTCACATTCCACTAGCCCTCCGATCACTACGACCCAACGCATAACCAATTATTTTAAGTCCTCCCTTTTATCTCGTCTCAACTACAATCTCGTAAATACAACTAAGGAGAATCTGCTGGCTCTATCCCAGGGTCAGTAAGTTCCTCACACTACCTAAAAAGAAAATTTTAAATCAGAGACATTTGAGAAAATTGAGGAGTGGATGTGTGCATTAGCTGTGTGAAAGGGTGAAGTGTTTGTTTCCCCTTAACACCCTTAAAAACTCTCCGTATATAAATATGTATTAGAGTAAAAATTAAATTAGATGTGAGATATTTTAATAAGTTTTAAGCCCTCCGTCTGCTGTGGTTGTGCATAGTTTGACATTTGTTAATTGTTTTATTTTGAAACTCCAAAATACACTGAGTTCTTATCACGTTTCAAATCTGAAGGTTTATCGCAGGTGGAATTGAAAGTGACGCAGAATTTGCTCTGATAAACTTCGACATTGATTTTAACCAAAAGCTGCGGATCGAATTAGCGCTTTGATTTTGCAATCCTTTATAATGTTTATAAAGTTTATGAAAAAATAAATCTAATAATATCCGTCGATATCCGATCTGCTGCTTTTGCTTCATACAAAATTATAAAATAGTTATCAAATGAAAAATAATAAAATTTCTCGCTTCTCTGTGTAAGCGGGAAATTTTCATTTAAATTAAATTAAAAGAAAGTTTTTTGTTTTGACTGTTTGGATAATATTATTGTTTGCGTTAACTTTTAGTGTCCATCAGATAATCGCTCTATATATATATTTATAAATTCTACAAACAATGAAAGTGTGATATTTGGAACAAGACAAATTGCACTTGCACTCGGAAAAGACCTAAAATTTGTCGTGTTCTAGTTTCTTTCTATTTAAATTTTTAAGTCTTGTAAATTTTGTATTATAATCGTAAATTCTAAGCTACCCCCAAAACCTCACGTTCGAGAATTCAATCAGATGTAAAGCCATTTGATTGAAACATTAATAAAATTCATTTCTCGCGGGTAAGTCAAATAAAAAATAGGTTTAATCTGTACAAAAAGTTTACTTCAAAGTACAGTCTGACAATATGTCATAAAACATCGGAAAGATACGCGTGATCCATTTCCTTTTGTTGGCTGAAAGCAAGTCCATTCGAATCATCGTTCTTTTAAAATGATGGTACCAACACACTGACACTTAAATGAACATCTCCAAATTTTGATTTTCAAATAATAAATTCTACAGCCTAAACTTCGACAAGACACTAGTGTTCGGTGTTACTCCGTCATCAAAATTATCAGACTTTCGCTAATAATGAAATAACATAATGAAATAACGTAACTTAGGTGTGTCAAATTAGAATTTTTTAAATGATAATTTCTGGTACGGTGGTAGCTTTAAATGCAGTGTGTTCAAATAAGAAGGCTAAATTTTTGGAAATGTTTTTGCAGAAAAAAAGTTTAGTTAAATTTTCTTAGTTTTAAAAATGTAGAAAGAGCCTAATTTGTGACAGTTTTGAAAATTTTAGTCGCGAATTTTCATCTTCTTATATGAAAACCTTGTAGATTAATCCTAATCGGTTGATTTTGCCTTTCTGCTAGTTCATTCACCATTTTTAATTTTAGGTGTTACAGAAGGAAGCAAGAATCTATTCGATGTATCTTCTCTGTTTGACGCTTTTCGTAAGTTTACTCCTGACCAACATCTACAAGGGGGAATTGACAGCTGATGTCACATCATCGCTTCCTAAGTCTCGCATAACGACCATTCAGGAAGCAATGCAATCTCAGTTCCAGATTCTTGTTTACATTAAAGATAATGTTAAGAGGGAAGCATCGTCATTTCAACTTAATCAGATACCTCGTGACATACGTTCAGATAGACTGACTCTCAGCGTTGGTAGCAACTTTTATTTGAGCATTTATCTAGCTCTCGAAAGTACTCGCTTGAACTCTACAAAAGCTGAACTCTACCAGATAGAGAGCGGTATAAACTTCACGGCAACGTTCAGCGGATATGACAAAGAATTGCTTAAATGTAACAAAACTATACTAGTTGGAGGTAATGATGAGTTAGTTTCAGCGTTTATAAACTTACAAGAGGGAAACAATAGATTGGAAACAGCAAAATTGTATTTTGGCAAAGATGAATTTATGCCACACCCTACCGTATGGGTCATCGGTACAATTGAATGGGATAGAAAATTTAAACTGTATAATAGGTTCCAGTATTTAATTGGTTCTGGAATATTTGAATTTATGACAAATAATGCATCACTAGCTAGGAGCAAGAAAAAAATTATCAGGGGAAATCAAGAAGATTCCAATGTGCGCCCAATGTCAATTTTTCACAACTTCACAATTTCTTCATTTATTGTTTACATTGTCTTTATTGTACTATGTTTGCTCGCGTTCAAATGTGAAATATGCAACTACCAATATAATATTATTATCAGGTCTTAACTTAACTACTTAACATTAAAAGTTATCGCACTTAATAAAGCCACATTAAGAATGCGATTTTCACAATTTAACTAAGCGTTATTTTTAAATTTTGGAGGCATTTTTATTTACTTAAACTAACAGCAATTATTCAGTTTTAATTACTATCAAAATGCCAAACAAATTTGGAGTTGAAGTAGAAGTGCTTCTCAGAACACCTTCCAATGGACGTTTGCCCCAAAGGGTCATTGTCCAAAGGATTGTCGATTTCAAAGTCAGTGGTGGAGAATATAATCAGTTGCCATAGAAATCGTAGAAATCACATGTTGCTTGGACCCGATTCCTCGAAACAAATCATATCCAACAAAGGTAAGAACAGAGCACCTTATCAAACAAATTGACAAATTAACAGATAAAGAGAACCCTCCGAGCCAAAATCAATTAGCCAAAAATTCAAGATCGCTCAGCCAACCGTATCGAAGGTCATACACCATGATTTGCATAAACAAGTTAAGAAAGAACTTGTCGTTCACGCATTAAAGCCATCTCATATTGCTAATCAAAAAACTAACTGCCGAAAACTTTACGCACGACATTTAGCGGGTCAAAGGTCAGAGTTTGTTGTCACTCTTGATGAAGCATGGTTTTTTTTTCAAGAAAATTGCGAAGGGTCAAGAATAATCTACAACAGGAAGGCCGGAAAATTAGACCCTGAATTTTGTTATAAAAAATGTGAAAATTTTTGTGCCAAGAATTCTAATAAATATATATGCGGCCTATGAATTTACGGTCTAAAAATTTACGATCTATAGCGAACACGACCTAAAAAATAGTACCTAAAGAAAATACAGTGTATATGAAACTACAGGAGTGCTTCACATTTCCGCGATCTGTCTTGTAAATACTTGCCTAACTTAAAATTTTTTTTACAATCTCTAATGGATTTAGACTTTATACATTGTTGAAAATCTTGCCCTTCTGTTGGAATTCCCTATTTGCAAATAAAAATTTATAAAACGGGGTATATTGTGGCATGGAGTCGGTTTATTTTATTATTCCAATCGGTTACTTTCCGAATTATTAGAAAAGTGACTAATGGTTATGTATTGCCTAATAATAATGAGCTATCTANGAGAACACGACCTAAAAAATAGTACCTAAAGAAAATACAGTGTATATGAAACTACAGGAGTGCTTCACATTTCCGCGATCTGTCTTCTAAATACTTGCCTAACTTAAAATTTTTTTTACAATCTCTAATGGATTTAGACTTTATACATTGTTGAAAATCTTGCCCTTCTGTTGGAATTCCCTATTTGCAAATAAAAATTTATAAAACGGGGTATATTGTGGCATGGAGTCGGTTTATTTTATTATTCCAATCGGTTACTTTCCGAATTATTAGAAAAGTGACTAATGGTTATGTATTGCCTAATAATAATGAGCTATCTAGTGGAAATTCTGGATTTATGGTCTGTTTTATACTTTTGATGATGGTGTCTGGGAGAGCTGTGTTTATTGAATACTAATTTTCCCGATGTTGGGTTGAGATGCTCTCGTAATCTCTGATGGGTCATCTGGGTTGGATTCGGTTCACTATTTCCGGAGCTCTATCTACTTCCCAGGTTCTCTTGTGTTGTACCTGATTCGCTCTTGTCTCCTTGTTGAGCACCGGGTCTCAATCAACCTGAAATCGGGAAACCGGATTTGTACCAGAATTTCACGACGGATTACCGGATCCTTCCAGAACATGCCGCAGAAAACCGAACTTCACCCTAGTTCCACGGCGGCTAACAGGACCCACTCCGCACTTACTGCGGAAACTTTTCTCATTCGAGTTTCCCCTGGGATACCTAAATGTTCGTGCTCTCTCCGAAAATCTTGATATTTCCGTGTTCTCCTGAGCATCCTGTACCTGTAACGGTCCTCGCGGTAAAACATGTCTTCACCAGTGTTGTTCCCGTGTTACTTGCCTCTCCTTGGTTTCTCCTGGGCATTGCTAACCTGTAACGTAGTATTCCACGGAAAAAGTATCTTACCCGAACTCAATTAAGCAAACCAGACTTCTCCAGAGTTTCCTAACTTTCCTGAGGTTCCAAACACTCCTGAGTTCCCCGACGTTACAGGGGTTTCCGAACGTTCCTGGGATTCCAGATGTTCTCGGGGTTTCCCGACATTCCTGTTTGACGACATATCTGAAATTTCAGATATTCCCAAAGATTCACGACGTTTTTGGGTGTCCAGACTTTCCTAGAAATCCCGATGATCCTGACTTGATCCTAACTTTTGGAACATACAACGGGATGGAAATGCTATATGAGAAAGGGAACTCCTAAATAAGCCGCAGTCTCCAGGGTAGTAAAGACTCAATACTGTGTCGACTGCAGTCCCCTACGCTTACTGTGTACCCACACCGGGAAATATTGTGTTACGTCTTCTACTGGTGAAATAAGGCTTTTCCTAATTTGTCCAGGAAGAATTAGCACTTCCCAACGTTGCAATTGGTTCCTATTGTATAAGGTGAACTATACCAAGAACCCTTACCAGATTTTGCCTAATGTTCGAACGTGTATTCCTCGCTTGATCTTCTTCCCTAATGAGTCCAGGATGGGTCGGAAAAGTTTAAAAGCTGTACTTGCCCCGAAGCCTCTTGTGTCACCCGTCGGATTATTAAGACTACCTTTAATTCCCAGACATTGGCGGACTCACTTAAATGTTCAGCAATATCACGAGAGCGGATGTCAAATTTCTACCTTCATAGGATTTGCATGAGTATATGAGTCAGTCCATAAGACAAAGGAACGGGCTCATGAAACCTCACCCGTCCAAATCATGCTAATTTCTCTAGAACCAGAATAACCGGATGCTTGGATAAGTACAGGATTTTTTGCCATGCCACAATACATTCGCACAAAGTTATATATATTCAAAACAAGCGACTTCCAACTAATTCCTATCAGCAAATGTCATTCATATTTTGATAGGAGTAAGGCAGTAGCGGCTAATGAACTCTATGTTATTCCTTTTAGATTTAAAAATCCTATTACTTGCTACATTTAAGCTATAAAAAACATCAGCAAACATCTTTTTTTTTAATATATTTTAAATGATTATGCAGCTATTAATTATACAATAACATTTAAACTAACCAAATATAGGATTATGAGATTATTTTAGAAAACGTTTTGCAGTCAGAATTTGTATAATTTTAATTTAAACTTCAATAAGAGAATAGCTAAAGTACAATCACTATATCATGTATTTTCTATGGACCGTATTTTCCGTACGTAAGGAGTATTATTTTAAGGAGTAAAAACATGAACAGTTTATTTTTCCTCGGGATTTTTGTTAAATAAATGGTGATTAATAATCACTGACTATGCTTCCTGATAGCAAATTCCTAACATTTATGAGTCCAAATATAACATACAGAATCGAATGAAAAATGTGGTAGCCAGTGTGTTTAGTTAACAAGCGTAAGTTCCAAACAGGAAGACATATATTCTAAATATTCTACAAAAAGGTATCCAACTCGAAGACGTCTACAACTTCGAGACTCACATCAATTTTCAAAATAACAACGAATGGACTGTAAACTCATAAACTCTTGGGATGATAAGTGAATAAGACTCATTTTCACAGGTATCAAGAAACGCCATCCAAGTCGAAAACGGATTATACTCCGAGACTCTCCCGAAGTTAATTTTACCGACGCCTCAGTTATCGTTTTTAATAATTCTGCTACAAAAGTAATTTTTCAAGCATAAGACTCTTCAGTAGATCGGAGATGGTGCACTTTATTCAGTAAAAATGGGTAGCAAATTGTAGCAACCGCGCACACAAAAACAGATGGTTGAGTAGATGGGTAGATAAATCGGTATATAGTTAATGAAATATGTGGATATAATCTATTTAGCACTTCATAAATAAGTCGTGCGAAATAGATGCTACATGGTTGGTTTTCAGTAGCACCAGTGTTCAAAAGGAAACCTAATTTTCTACCTCAAATTAACAGCAGAAACGCTTAAAGCTGTAGAAATGAAAAGCTTATATAGGATGATATTTACATATAAGATATCCTCTTGTATGCATCTAGAAATGAAATCATGCAAAATAGATTCTCTTTCTTTCGTCTGAGTAGCAGCAGTTTCCCAATATCCTCAATTTAACAGAAGTAGAATTTCAAAGCCAAATATCGACTTATAAAAGATGACGAGGTAGAGCAATATAAACAAATGAAGCAACAATTAGATAGGGTAAAGTCCTATTGTAAATTAGTTTTTATGAAAACAAGATAAGTTTTGCCTCGTTTCACGCGAACGTGTAGAAGTAAATTTTTGAAACAGTCTAATCCATTTAAGATATACTGTAAAATATACAACCCTTCCGTTACTAAATGAAATTCTTTTAGGTGAGCCTCATCTTCGACAAATGTCGCAACCACACTTGGGCCTCATTTGTGACAATTTTCGCGTACGATGTTACGACATTTAAGTAAGAAGAAATTTTTTTAAATTGGAATTTTGAATAAATTAATGTTTTATTTACTGAGAAATATAATAAACTGACAATTGTCACAACAGTGACAATTGTCGCAAGTGTGGCAATCGTCACTTGTGACAATCGTCACTTGTGACAATCGTCACTTGTGACAATTGTCACAAGTTGACAATTGTGACTGTTGTTACTTGCGACAATTGTCGCTGTTGTGACAATCACTGTCGCAAGTGTCAATTGCCACAAGTTTTCCACTTGTGTGGCAATTGTCACTCGACGATTATGTGTCAATTGTTACTCGAGTGACAATTGTCGCAAGAGTGACAATCGTCACAAGTGTGACAATTGTCACAAGTTTTCCGCATGGATCCCCGACTTTGGCTAAAATTATGACGGATTCATGGATTTTGGCGCGTAATCTCAAACTTTGACAAAAATATGAGCTCCACTGTTGTAGGATACCTAGGAGTATCTGCATACGAAAATTAGTTCAGATCAGTTTTTATAGTGGTTTTGACGAATTCAATATGAATTTAATAAAATAGGAGATCCCCCCGGTCATTGAAACNAATATGAAATATTCATGAGCTCCACTGTTGTAGGATACCTAGGAGTATCTGCATACGAAAATTAGTTCACATCAGTTTTTATAGTGGTTTTGACGAATTCAATATGAATTTAATAAAATAGGAGATCCCCCCGGTCATTGAAACCATAATTAACTGTAAGATATTGAATAGTAAATNACCATAATTAACTGTAAGATATTGAATAGTAAATCTGGCAGCATTGCACAGGGTGTGTAAAAAATTGCACAATCATTTCGCTGTGTAAAATTTTACACATGTGTAATTATTTACACAGCGCTTGAAAAATTGCGTTTATTGGCAACCCTCGGCAATTCCAGAGTTTGAGCTAATTTACTCCTCAGTAAAAAATCTGAAAATAAGTTCCAAAGAAACATTGATAAATTGATGAGGTACAAAAATTTTCTGAACAAAAAAACACTTGGAAATTTCAACTGGTAGCACAGGTATGTGATTTTTATAGAATATTTCCAACATAAATTTAGCTATATTTGCTAAATATCGTATGAATATTCACTGATGACTGGTAGCTTAAATAAAGAAGGAGATGCAGGTATTCCAAGTTATCCCAGCTTTCTATCTGGTTATCCAACTTGGATATCCCCGATTTCCTGGAGACAAAATTTTGGGAAAGTCATGGGAGTGGGGGGAAAGAATGCTCATTACACAGTATTCACCAAATAAAATAACATCTATAAATGTTGATAGAAATAGCTATGGAACAGAGAAATGTGAATAAGCGAGTGGTAAATTCGATTGTTTCCACGATTTACTTTTAATAAAAACAGCAGAACCTAATGTGGCATACCTCAAACACTTTTATCACATACCACGAATGAGGTTTTGGTATTGCGATAATACATTAAAAGTAGCGTTTTGCCAATAGAAATGATGACAGAATAAGCAATCGAAACTAAAAATGACTTTGACAGATATGCCACAGTTTAGTACAAATTGAGTATGATAGCCAACATTACGGCCATGTATAACAACGGAGTATACTGTTCTGACCCATATATTTTGTCTTTGAGTGCTGAAGTTCGAAGCCGATTACAAAATAAGCAATGTCTACTTCAATAAATAATGGAACTCCTGGCTAAGCCAAGGCTCTCTGTAAACGTAGAAAAGGAAGACGTTAAGGAAGCTGGAGAATATTACGACTTCTCACAGAAGAAAACTGAATTGGAATTATAGGAAATTACGTTAGTCAACTAAAGTCCCGTTCAGAAATGGTTCTGTCCAATCCTGCACTCTGTCATGTCCAATGAATATTGTTGAATTATGAAACAGGNCAGAAATGGTTCTGTCCAATCCTGCACTCTGTCATGTCCAATGAATATTGTTGAATTATGAAACAGGTGAAGTGCAAAACATATAATTTTAAAAGTATTTTGTACAATTGAGATGGTATGTCCAAAATTTTGGACAAAGTAATATTCCCAATCTCAAAAAGTAATTAACAAATTTTTCTTGTACTGTGCAAATGACAAGAAATTGTAATTAAAAAAACTTATTCTCATCTAATATACCAAGTAACTTGTCCATATTTTTGTCATATGAATGAATCGAACCAGAGACCTACTGTTTCTAATGAATCGCGCTACCTATTATGCCAATGAGACTAACTGACTGAAAGAACCAAACAACTCCTTATATATAGAGACAGAGTTTTATTTAATGACTGTAAATAATGATTGATTAAATCAAAGAATCAATCTTTCTTCCGCTTCCTTTGCTTCCTTATTCATTTCATGAATAAGATTTGTTAAGCTGTTTCACATCCTTTAAGGATAATTTGAACAATGGTGTTCCTGGTTTTTGCCCAAATGCTTCAAGAGAATGAGCTAAGAATTTAATACAAAAATATCGTAAATAATTGCTATTATCGCAAAAATGTCTGCTAAACTNGAGAGAATGAGCTAAGAATTTAATACAAAAATATCGTAAATAATTGCTATTATCGCAAAAATGTCTGCTAAACTGAATTACTTCTGAACTTACCAATCACAGCATCTCGTTTTTTATGATCCACGGATGGAGCGAATTCAGAGCGTCGGTTAGCATTGCACTTTTTGCCCATAAGTGATCTGCTAACAATTTCATCTACTGAGGAAACATGCCGAAACACATTCCTAGCGTAGACGTTTCCTGTTCCAGAAACTGATTTGAAGGCTCCCAATGCGGATTTCTTTACAATAATATTGTTCCCAATTGAAATATCATCGGACTTTTCAGCCTTAATTTCATCCAAACATTTTCGGACTTTTTCTAATTCATCTTGAAATACATGATAAGATTACAGAATTGCTACTCAGGTAACTTTAATAGCAAAAATACCTTTGCAAGACGCATGCTCAAGTTTTTCATTCAGTAGGTCTTGCCGGAGTTTAATAATTTCCGCATTCACAAATTCATTATCTTCGACAACGTCATTCTGATTAACCAATGTGTTTGAAAGAACAGCATCCAACCTGGAACGTTTGTTTGACACCTAAGTAATAAATTATTAGAGCTGCTAATAAATTTTATAAATTTGTTTACACCTTTTTGTGGTTAGTGGAAGCTACTTCAGTTAATGAAGTTGAGACCTCAGTCTGCCCGGGTTTCTCAATTTCTGCTTTTAGTTTAGTTGTAAGTTCCGAACGTGTTCCTTAAAATTATTGACAAGAATATACTTTAGAGATTCAGTTTCAGAATTTATTGGTCTCTTACCTTCAGTGATTACTTTAGCGTTGCATGTCATTCTGTTCCATTTCATCTGAATAGTAATCTGGCTTAAAGATGAAAAGGGTAATGAGCGGATATCACCGTCAACAATGTCAGATCTAGATTTAATGCTAAATTTTTTAGGATTGTCATCAATCCAACAAACTAACAACAATGAATCCATTTTCTTTAAATTGGTGTTGGGAAAAGTTGATAAGTTGGGTTTGATTTGATCAGACTTATTCACAAAGAGTAGTATTTTTCGCGGATTAACAGATGAGCGGTAACTCAAACTGATAATTTTTACAATGAAGCGAAAAAGGCATATTACGGATCCGAACTTTATGATTCCAAGGTCGACAATTAATTTAGTTAAATTGTCTAACTCGTTTGAGAATGAGTAATTTTGTACTAATTCAAACAAATCTTAACCGATTAATTACTTAAAAGTTCAGTTCAGTTGCTATAATCAATTGTACAAGCAGTATGTACAACGTAATGAAAGCATTTTAATAAAATACCGTGTGTACAAATGTTTTTACCAAAAGCATGTCGGCGATACAATGTCATTCGGTTTGTGTTGAATAGAAATGACAAACTCAAAACACAACCACATTATTGACCATTCTATGTCAAATTGTATACTTTCAAAAGGACAAACGATGACTTGGACAGAGATTGTACAAGAACTTTTCGAACGGGGTAGAATTATTAATAAAACTATAATTCCATCTCAACTCTATACGGAACTTTCTTTAGAATTTATTTGCATTACCGCAATATTCGAAAATTATTGGTGTAGGCCACTAACTAGTTTACATCTCCCTGTTCAATAGTTATTTCAATCAATATTTAAAAAATTTCTTATATTTGGTGAATACTGATTGTGTAATGAGTAAGCTATGGGTTTCCACAAAATTTTATTATATTTTAGGAAATCGGGGATGTCCAACCTGGATAACCAAATAGAGAGTTGGGATAACTTAAAATAGCTAGTCCTGCATCTCCTTCATTAAGCCGGCTATCATCTGCAATATAAGACGGTAAACGTCTCACTTGAAGAGTTTGGGGCGATCAAAGGTTGGGTTGGGGAAGTGAGAAGTCAAGGGAAAGCAAAGTCAGTGTTCCAAAAACAGAAAAAGCCTATTATCAACCGATTTAAAATATCTACCCTGTGTCCATAAAGTCCCTACGTAATGGAGAAAGTATTGCTAAGAAAACAAGAGCANAACTTAAAATAGCTAGTCCTGCATCTCCTTCATTAAGCCGGCTATCATCTGCAATATAAGACGGTAAACGTCTCACTTGAAGAGTTTTGGGCGATCAAAGGTTGGGTTGGGGAAGTGAGAAGTCAAGGGAAAGCAAAGTCAGTGTTCCAAAAACAGAAAAACGTTACTGTGAAGCCTATTATCAACCGATTTAAAATATCTATATTGTAACGGATAGTAATCTAAAAGGGTTAAATAGTCCATTCACGATCATTGTCAAAAAATGGTAAAAAATCCGTAAAAACCGAAGTTAAGATTGTTTCTTAATTTCAGTTTTTCTCAACTTTTGGACTTATTGAGTCATCAAATAAAATGATGCTATTGTTATCGATTGTTTTTACATAGATCCTACACTTCAGAACACCATGTCGTTTTTATTGGCATTCGGACACTGCCCACTCAATTCTCCAGTTACGTTTTCGTTGGGNTATATTGTAACGGATAGTAATCTAAAAGGGTTAAATAGTCCATTCACGATCATTGTCAAAAAATGGTAAAAAATCCGTAAAAACCGAAGTTAAGATTGTTTCTTAATTTCAGTTTTTCTCAACTTTTGGACTTATTGAGTCATCAAATAAAATGATGCTATTGTTATCGATTGTTTTTACATAGATCCTACACTTCAGAACACCATGTCATTTTTTTTTGCATTCGGACACTGCCCACTCAATTCTCCAGTTACGTTTTCGTTGGGGTACGCATGAAAAAAAACTTTATTTTTTTGCACAATTTTAGCATTTCATTGTTCCGAAACAATATTTGCACGGTGTAAGTAACACATAAAATATTGTCACAATTCCCGTAATTGTTAGAGCACCTGATAGTATTAAGGCTCATAATACTTTCAGATTATAGAAAATTTACGGGAACGAAAATGATAGAAAAGTTGTGATAGAATTAACTGCTTTGCTACTCCTAAACCGAAATGTGTAAGGAAGATTATGAAGGGGACAACTAGCCTGTGTTCATAAAGTCACTACAGAGTTGAGAAAATGTGTTCCCATCCCCACCATTCCTCTCAAACAGAATTTGTTTCTTGAGTTTGAGTGGAGAGGATTGCATTGAGGGACTATGACATTTATACATGCCTCTGAGTTGATTAGAGCTAGCGGGAGCCCATAGTTTTTTCAACCAATCAGAGATCGCCAAAATGAGTCACGTTTTATAGTTATATTAATCCCATAGTCAGATAGTCTGACAGTACTAAGAAGCGTTCTATACAATTGCGGGAATTGTGCCATTGTTTTAGGAATGGACCCAAAAAGATGACATTACTGATCCCAATAACGAAGAAACCGGGTCAAGATTCTTGAAGTTGGTGGCCTTAGCACAGGTTCCATCTTTAGTGGATCCTAAATTTGCCACGTTATTACACAAGGCGGACAATTACTATTATATTGCAATTATTTTATTATTTCAACACACTCAACCCGTACCTAATTCCAGGGTACCACCAAATGAAGAAATTTTTAGCTGTAAATAGCATGAACAAAAAATTAGGGGATTGGAAACCCCATATCTCATTCTATTCTAACTTACATTCAAAACTAAGACATATAGATATAACCAAACCTATATACACTTTGATGAGAATAATTTTAGAAATTTATTAGTTATTCTAATTGAGGTCAGAGGACACCCGACTGAGCTTTCATAATAAAGTGAAGTTTGCTACACACTTGTATCGGTTAACTTAAAAGGTTTTAAAATTCTACTCATCTCAACTAGTGGATCAGTTGGTTGGTGGGTATGGAGTAGAAGTTTCGACGGCTTCGTCCGAGGTTCAAATACTGGCAATGATGGATTTTTTTTGGTAAACTTGGCATACGACCCCAACTGGAAGGTATCCACCGAATATGAGCAATTTCTTAATTTCTTTCTAATTTCTTTTGGATTACCATCCATAGACATCTAAATGTCATAAACTTTACCTAAAGCGTGATTTCCATCATGGGACCAAAGCAAAATGTGGGGTCAAGTAAAAAGTGGTGTTTACCTAGGAAAAACTTTCCTCGAGCAAAACTTATTTTGCCGAGTGAAAACGTGTATTTTACCTCGTAGGGTAATTATCATTTCTTGAGGAAAATTAGAAATAGGGTAAAAGGTTTGAAGGTTCGAAAATTAATAAATCTAAAAAAATGAAGAGGAATGTTAAAAGGGTATTGAAGCCCATTCAAATTATGCTAATTAGGTAGAAAATGGTTCAAGAAGAAGGAAGCGGAATGAAAAAAGGGTCAATCGAGGTCTGTTATCGCGTTTTAATGACATTCCACTTAATTCTTTTCCTCGATTTTACTACTCAACATAGGAGAGCATGGGGATTTTTCACCATAAAAAATAGACAAGATTTTACCGTCGAGCCCGGTAAAATTTTTCCTGAGCAATAGATTTTCCTTTGGTTTTTACTAGGTGGGGCAGAAATGATGAATACCGCTCGGTAAAAATTTTGAGTAAAATGACTGTTTTTACCTAGCTCTTGGTTTTTTGCCTAGCTTTTGGTTTTACCCTTATGATGGGTACTACGCTTAAAAGCCTAATATAATCTAGTTGATGATATAGGTTGTTGGCCATTGTGCTGGGGTAAACAAATTTTGATAAAAAAGATTCAGTGTCAACAAAACTACAAACATGAAGAATAGAAATGAGGCTGTAATCATAGATGTGAGTGATCGTTTAATTGTAATTTTATTAGCCGCGAACAGTGNAGAAATGAGGCTGTAATCATAGATGTGAGTGATCGTTTAATTGTAATTTTATTAGCCGCGAACAGTGTAGCTGGGCTGGTTTCTGAAATAGGGGTGGTTGTCTGTCGGTCCTGGTCTATCTACCGTAAAAATAGTAAAGTGATCCCTGATTGTAATAAAGCGAGGGGATTAAGAAGTATCGAACTCTGTTTTGCATTTCGTTTTCTTTATGATTAACTTTACAGAAGATGTTGCGACTTTTAAGGCTAAAGGCATATCAGAGTTCCCTATTCACTTGAGTTGACTACTTCAAAAAAAAATATGAAAAATATCGTGCTGATTGCCATTTATCATAAATATCCTATCTTACTATCCCTGGAAATTTCAATACTATGATAAAATTTATTGAACATCTTTTAGAAATTTAATTCTAGTTTGTCAGAGAAGTGGCATTTCAAACTTCCGNTATGATAAAATTTATTGAACATCTTTTAGAAATTTAATTCTAGTTTGTCAGAGAAGTGGCATTTCAAACTTCCGTAGCAATCCATTGATGCTTGTATCAAAAATCCTAAAAAACCCTACCCCTTGACCATGTTCAAATATTTGATGATAATTGACGAAAAATACTTCGTGGTCGTAGTCATTTTCTTATTACCGATACCAAGGAATAACTTTGACCAATTAATTGGTCATGGTAAGTTTGATCTGAGGATCAAAATTACCATGANACCGATACCAAGGAATAACTTTGACCAATTAATTGGTCATGGTAAGTTTGATCTGAGGATCAAAATTACCATGAACCCTAGTTCATATTTCATTACCGCTACTAAACGTAGGAAACGACAACGGGATCAAAGTATTTAGCCCTTGGTTTTTCATTATCGATACCACCTTAAACCAATTAAAATATTATTTTCTAGCTCCAAGAAATTNACCTTAAACCAATTAAAATATTATTTTCTAGCTCCAAGAAATTTGTTTTACAATTTATCTCGAAGTTATCTTGGTTGCTAACTTCGGAGGTTGAAGAATCGTTAACTTCCAATGTTTAAGAATAAGTTGTAACTGATGTACATATAATGATACGAGGTCGCATCAAGCAATTTTATTGTAGGTATTTCGAAATATTTTTACATCCATGTTGCATTTCCGCTTTATTCTAATTGATCTTACCATTTATTGAAATCTTTATTTATTAACTTGTTGATTTTCACGTGTTGAATACCCGTCTATATATGTATGTATTATGCATCCATTCGGTTTTGTGTATAGTTTGGAGGAATCGATGATCATTTCTTTGTGCCTTTGATAAAAGTTTTGGCCGATTCCTCAAATGTTTTCCGACATAGTATAAAGTAATATAAGATTATAAATCATGACAATTGTTTAGAGGGTTTGTCGTAAATATAAGTCTTAAGAATCTCACAAACAGAATTTATTTCATACAGGAACCTCGGTATGTTTATTTGGAAATATTTGGAAGTAAGTTAAGTGTTAATTAATAAGTTAAAGCATCTCTATCAAAGCAGCGATATTTAGAACCAATTTAAGTATCTTAGTTTTAAAAGGCAGATTATTTAATTACTCATAAAAATCAAAAGTGTATAAAATTAGTCTTGTCTATAAATAATTTTATTTCCGAAGAACATTCGACCTATTAATTAAAATATCTTTAGCAAAGCTCAATTGAGCTGACTTTTGGTTCAATTCGCATTAATCGACTGTAGTTAATAGTCGTTGTTGAACTCTCCGTATCTCCGTCGTCAGCTGGAAGTAGTTTGTGGTTTCCACTGCAGTTAGTTCCATCCCAAAGTAAGACACAAAGACCTGTATCACAATTAATTTCAACGTAAAGGTTACTCTACGGTTTGATTCGTTAATATTTTAAGACTTACCCAAAGTATCAATAAAAGTAATCCTGTTGATCCATTCATGTGGAAGTTCTACGCATTGGTTGTAATGTATAAATATAACTTCACTGGTAANGAAGTAGTTTGTGGTTTCCACTGCAGTTAGTTCCATCCCAAAGTAAGACACAAAGACCTGTATCACAATTAATTCCAACGTAAAGGTTACTCTACGGTTTGATTCGTTAATATTTTAAGACTTACCCAAAGTATCAATAAACGTAATCCTGTTGATCCATTCATGTGGAAGTTCTACGCATTGGTTGTAATGTATAAATATAACTTCACTGGTAACTAAATAAAATTAGTGTTACAAAAATTAGTTGGNACTAAATAAAATTAGTGTTACAAAAATTAGTTGGCAATATTTGGACAAACTGTTGTAGAGAATGTTTCCTGAATTATTTAAATCTATTCATTATTTGAACTCACCTTGAAAACTCTCATCATTAAAAATCCTAACTGCACCTACATTTTTTTCTGTTGAGGAAATACCGGAACCAGCGTCAGCTTCTTTATCTAATAAAAATTATTAGTTAAAAAGAGTTGGAATTTTTGATCTGACAACACCGGATCTGATTCGCCTATTAAAATACGATGATAAATCCTACAAGAGGGATTATAGAATTAATGTAACGGAATCTAATCCAAAATCTAATATTCGGATTCGAATATTTGCCGTGGGGTGGTAAAAAATATAGTTAACAAGTGTTTCAATTTTGGGTTATTGGAATCTCCAACCGCATACAGTCCAACCATAAATTATGTAGAATAAGTAAGATACAATTTACCCATGTCCTTACGGTTAAGAAAGCAAGTAATGTTTTTTTGCAGGGAAAATTTTAGTTTTCTATCAGTGAAAGTGTTGACAGTTTCAAATAAAGCATTAGGAAGTCGGATAGGAAGTAGAAAAAATCAAGTCTCTAGCATCAGTAGAACAAAAATTATGATTTTTTGAAAATTAAAATCTTTGGGTATATATTTGAAACGCCCATCTCTTAATATTGTTTCGAAAGAACATCAAAAAAATTTCAAAAAAACATTCAATTTTCAAAAAATCATAAATTATGTTCTAATGATCCTGTANAAAGAACATCAAAAAAATTTCAAAAAAACATTCAATTTTCAAAAAATCATAAATTATGTTCTAATGATCCTGTATACATGATTGTTTCTACTTCCTAGCTTACTTTCTAATGCNAAAAAATTTCAAAAAAACATTCAATTTTCAAAAAATCATAAATTATGTTCTAATGATCCTGTAGACATGATTGTTTCTACTTCCTAGCTTACTTTCTAATGGGTTATGTTAAACTTTTAGGACATTCACTGAAAAAATACTATAACTAAACGTTTCCCTGCAAAAAAAAATACTAACCTACTTTCGTCCGCAAAAGGGCAAGGGCGAATGATTTCTTCCATATTAAACGTAATTTATGGTTTGACTGTATAGCATGTTCACACATTTTTGACGCAGCCTTGTCTTTGCAACTACGGAAAAGGAATTAATTTATGCTTTCTTTTTGTTTCTAACAAACAATACAAACTGTTATTACCGCAACATGCTGTCTATCACATTACTTATTCTATTGGAATAGAATTGTTCAAGCAAATATCTCTGAATTGACCGAATATGGTTTGATCAATACGAAATTTCTCCAACAACTAAAAATGGTAAAACTAATTTCAATCGATTAATTTCCTGTTTTACCTTTGGTTTGGACTCAAAACCGGAAAATCAAAGGTACTACGTAATGTTGAATGTAAAGATTGTGACAAGACAATTAGTAGATACAGCTAAAAATATGAAACTCAATATTAATATTTTTAAAATAATAGGAAATTGTCATGTATATATTCTATGTTCCTTAGTTGCCAAAGAATGTTTAACAGCTTGGGAAGGTATTTTTGACCCGTACTTTTTATCATTTATTTATATTTATATTAACATTTCAAATTTGGTCTTAACAGAATTATTCTTAGAGCATCATTTTCTGTTCTAATAATGATTTTGTAAAAAAAAAATTTACTATTAACTTCTTCATAGTACCTTTGTTTTGCATTTCATTTTGGCAGTTGCAAAGCATAAAAACGAAAAAAAAAAATTTTTTATTTGTTTTTGAAATCATTTGCTCATGAACTGGTGATGATTGCTAATTGAAATTTTGATCGATCGGTGGTATTTATCAATTCGTATTTGCTCAAGTCACTGGATGCCTGGCTGTTCAACTCTATCTTAACGATGAGAGTCGACTGATATCAACTGTTATACCNGCTCAAGTCACTGGATGCCTGGCTGTTCAACTCTATCTTAACGATGAGAGTCGACTGATATCAACTGTTATACCTCAAAGTGTGAAGTTAATTCTATTTAAAACATCTGCAACATATAGATTTCCTTAACAGATTTAAACATGGTGCTTGATGTTGAAAAAAATCTCTATCGTTCTATTCTAATTCACAATGCAATTATAAAAGTTACGTCATTTAAAATTCTACAAATTTCGTTTCGAAAAATGTTTTTAATTTAAATGACTCAAAAATTCTTGCCGGAATACGATTCGATCGCAGTACCTCAATTCAATATGGATTTACCGGGAACTAACCGGAACACAACGCAATCCGAGTCGCGCTAAATTAGAAATTTGAAAATTCTACAGGTATATGACGTTTTCTTAAATTTTGGGCATAATAAAAGTGTTACGCCGGATTTAGACATTCGCCACCCATAGGATGAGCGTTGGCATGGCATCAGCCTAGGCTTCTTACAGTATTTACACTTTGCCTTAGGCAAAGGCCAATTTCTTCCAATTGCTCCTGGTCCATTCTTCGGCTGGATAATTGAGTGTAGAAAGTGTAAATTTAAATTTTTTGGCAATGGGAAGAGAAAACTTGAATTTCTTTTTAAGTTGACTTTGCTTAATAAAATCCAAAAGTTAATTACTGAATGATGAGTTAAAGATTATTTAGTAAATAGTTTACGAAATTGAATAATTAAGTTATTTAATTGAATTAAGTAATTTCAGCGACAAATGAGCTCTGAAAAAGTTCAATCATTTCAACTTTCGAATAGCCAACGACAACCTGATGAGCAGATAAAGTGTAAATATAATTCTTCGTCTGAAACTTCGGCAAGGCTGACGCCATGCCAACGCTTGGCCAAAGTGAAAATTTAGAAAGTACGATTCTCTGGACGATAATCAGGCTGAGAGGTGGGGAAAGCCAATGTCTAAATCCGGCGTTATTGTTGCAATTACAAATGATTTTGCCAAAACTGTGCAGCTGTATCCCATGACGTTGTTGCTCTGTTCTTATTGGCTGTTGTGCTTGCAATTGGTGGAGGCTTTTTCCTCGCTCATTAGTTTCCATAGTAGTTGGGGCTACTAGGATCTCCGTTTTAATCTGTTTTTCATTGGTAGATATGGCTGAAATCACAATGGGCTTATTTGGACCTCTTGTACCAGAAGTCAAACAAATTGGAGCAAGTAAAGCCAATCCTGTAAATAAATTTATAAAATTCAAAGTTTGATGCAGAGAAAACAAATATTTCCTTACCCTTAATAAGTAAATGGAAATGAAAGTTGGAAATTTTGACTATCATTGTTTAGGAAATGCGGACTAAACACTTTTCAAATAAAAACGTACTTTCGCTTGCTACAGAAATAAATATAAATTAAATATAATGAAAGTAATTAAAGTTTAATTATTGCGAAACAGTAATAAACGATGAATCCTAATGATGTACGCTAATTCGTCTAATTAAGACCGGAAAATTCTCGTCTAGTCAACATGTGGTTTTATAAAGTAACATAACCAGAGAACCTGTTAACAAATAACGAAAAAAATGCATTACGGAAAATGTCAATATGTACTGCAAAAATTAGTGACAAGCATTAAAGCATGTTGTAGTAACGAAATTTAATATATTGTAGAAACGGTAAAACCACTCGTAGAGTAAACCATTATGATGAATATACATATAAATTTGAAGAACCATATAAATTTTTAATCTTAAAACGCACGCATGCGGGCATGTTTTTTTTCTTCATATTACAATTTTACTATCATAAACATAAAAGTTTACCTCTGCAATGTTTGTCTCTTTATACAATATGTATGCTTAAAAATAAATCTATCTCAGTGCTCAGTTAGATATGTTATGTGGTTAGCAGCGAGGCTCTCCAAGTGGAGGTACTGGGTTCGATTCAGACGGTTGTGTGTGATTTTTTTTAAGGTTAAGTATTTTTGATTTACTCTTCATTCTATTAACTTTCCGGCAGACAACTCCCCCCCTACCCAATTGTCTACGACCCCCTAAAGTCATACACATGAAACGTTACCTCTGTTTGCTGTTTCTCGAGTGAAAAAATTTTCTGAACCGACATTTTCTGGACTTCAAATTTTGACAACCTCCATTACCTAAAGGGCATGTGTGGAGTCAGAAAATATAATTTAAAAAAATTACAAAATGAAGGGGAGCAGGGGGGGGGGGG
>NIPM01000190.1:2930-118044 GCA_002738285.1 Holacanthella duospinosa | reverse complement strand
CAAATAGTTTGATGCGTACAGTGCTGCTCCCAAGAGTAGTAGAAGTTGAACAATACCCAACACGATCAAAATGTTTGTTTTTTACATACTCTTTTTCAAAGTTTAATAAAAATTGAAATAAATAAAATTTTTGAAAAACTTAAAAATATATGGCAGCTTGGAATTAGTTTTAACNAAAATTGAAATAAATAAAATTTTTGAAAAACTTAAAAATATATGGCAGCTTGGAATTAGTTTTAACAATTCAAAAACAACTTTTTGGCTCAACAGGTCTACCACTGAGTAAATTGCACAGAGTAATGCGAAGAATCTCAGAAACAGAACGTCATAATAAAGCAAAAAATGAATACCGACTAATACTTTTTTCATTATTGTGATAAAAGTTTGACGCCCGCGGCAGCGCTTGCCGGCTCGCGAGCGGCGAGCGCCGGCTAGTAAAATCATATTACTGACACCTTAACTCCAATCTCCATCTCTACAGCATTATTGGAAGAGATTCTGCGAGAGCTTTTATTATTTATAAACAACTTTATGAACAAAAACTAGAAGCCAATGACCTTACAGCTCAATTCAGCTTTAATTCTTAATTCTAAGAATTAAAATTTTAAAAGAACAAACCAGCGGTTCCAGGGATTTGAATATATGCCTCCTTTTGTATGTTTATCCCTCTTTCGCGTTATGCTATAACGGTTGGAAAATCATCACCTGATTACTTGCAGCGTCAATAAATCTCCTACACATTCTGACGTTTGATAAAAAGATAGGAACCGATAATAGTTTGTGAGGAGATCGCGATCAACACTGAAAGATTTTTAGATTTCATTTGTACTTTGTTGGAGCTGCGAAGCATTTTCAAATTTTCAAATGACTTCGTATTGTACAATGCGCTACTTAAAGTAGTGTTCACTTTTTGTCTCAGTTGAATTAAAAAAGTGAAGACTTACAGGAAAAATTAAATTATTCTTCGTCGCAAGTCGGGAGTATGGGAAGGAAATTTTGTGTTGGACAATGTTAGAAAGGTAAGTGGACTCTCCCACTTCCTTTAAAAAAACTTTTAGCCTACCTCCCCTTCTAGTATACACAAAAATTAGACTCGTCGTCTCAAGCTTCCCCGACCCCCTACCCAACAATCCCCAAAATACTTATCCCATTCCCAAATTCAATCCTAACCTCCCTAATTACCCCCCAAAACCCTCCCGTAAGATAATTAAATCTTACAACAATCACACTTTCTAAACTCAAAAGTGAAAAAATGTGACCGAAGCGTTCATATACCGTGAACTTATGACCTATCACATTATCAACTACCCATAGAATTTTATCAAAAACTTACTTAAATCATCAATGGCACTTCTGTTACAGACAACTTAGAATCTCAGATTAATGCCTCTGTGGCTTAAAATGATATATTAACGTTATCTATTTCTAATAGAAATAATAATAATTCAGTAATGATGAGCACAGGACTACAGGGTAGGGTTCCGAATGACTCTGACTCAGTGACTCTGAGTCATGACGCTGAGTCACGTGACTGACTCTGACTCATTGGTTTCTCGGAGTCACTGGTTTTGGGTGACTCTGACTCAATAGAGAAGTGGGAGTCACTGAGTCGTGACTCTGTGTCTTTCCAAAGTGACTCTGAGTCGTGACTCACTAGGAAGAGTCATGACTCCCAAGCAACAAAGCAACAACTGCTTACATCTTGCTTTTTTTGTACTACCAAATTGTTTTCAACTCTCGCAAAACACAACAAATCTGATTTGGAAAGTTTAGTCTGTTTAGTTTGAAGCACACTTGTAACTTACACCACTACACATCGAAATCGAACCCCAGATTTTAATAAAAATCTAAATTCAACGTTTCTAAAAATTCTAACTCACAATCAGAATCGAAGTAGACAATAGCCATTTGAAATAGAATTGAAGTCGAAATCGATGATTTTAAAGATCCACGAAATCTAAAACATAATTCATAATTTTAAATAGGTCAGGTCTAAATCCATGATTTTAAGTTTCTCAAAATTCAAATAAATGAAATTTCAGGCCATCGAAATTCAAATATACTAAAAGATCTGGAGATAAGTTTCAAGCACGTACAATAAAACGGAGTTTTTTTTTAAAGATAGAAAATGTTTCATACTTAAAAAAAAAGTAAAATTAATAATTTTAAAGTGCTCGAATTCGAAATCCGCTATTCGAAGAAGATCGAAATCTAAATCCAAATTTAATTCAACTCCTGTCGAAATTGAAATCGAAGTTTAAGACTCGGTACAAACTGTAAGCTAAATCGAAATTCAACGTTAATCATTCGAAATCGAAACCCAAAACTATTCAGTCATTCGAAATTTTGAATTTAGATTTCAAGCTAATTTAGAAGTGCACGGTTTGATAATTAGGCAGTAAAAAACTGAGAGTTAATTGAACAAAGTCAATAAAATAACAAAAGTTCAAATCATTTCGATGTGATCAATCATAGATTATTTTGATAGAGTTGACACGAAAGATCAGTATAAATATTGCAGGTAAGGTAATTTAATTTTGGATCAAAAATAAAGAAGAATTTCAAAAATTTATCTCACGCATACCATTTTTGCAAAATTTTTTGCACATAAGGTTAGCAATTGCGAAAAAATTGGCGACACAGAAATTACCAAAGTCATCCGTGAGAGTGTTAGAGTCATTAACCGAAAAATCAGGTAACTTAGCGTCTTTATAACACTCATTTTGAGTTTTGAATACGCATTATGCTCATTTTACTGTCAAGAGAAAAATATAAAATTTCTGTGAATCTGAGTCACTGAGCCATGACTCAGAGTCACAGAGTCATGACTCTGAGTCATATGACTCTGACTCAAGCTTCAGGAGTTATTCTATAAGAGTCACTGAGGTTCATTAAGTCATTAAAATTCATGACTCTGACTCAGTGTAAAAATGGGAGTCAGTGAGTCATGACTCTGAGTCACCTGACTCTGACTCTGAAGAAAGTGGGAATCATTCGCTACCCTACTACAGGGTAGTGTCACGCATGGCTCAGCTTTTGGCGTGAGCCAGTACCACTGGCTCAATGATCCATGGTTCATGGCTCAGCCGAGCGGTGAGCCAGCTCATGAGCCATGGCTCTGGCTCCAAACTTTTGTTGAGCTGGATCATAAGCCAGAGCCATGGCTCAACATAAAAAAAAATTATCCCGTTAATATGCTCATTTTCCTAAAAGTGAGAATGATCTAGTGAGAATAAGCCAAGACAAATCATAATTATGAACTGGCTAAAGGCAAATTGACTTTCAGTGACCAAAAATTCCAAAAATTGAAAAAAAGTGATGATTTGGAAGAAAAAACTGATAAATTAGGGGAAAAGTGGAAGAATTTAGGGGAAAAGTTGAGCCATTGAGCCATGGCTCACAAGTTTCGTTGAGCTGGCTCATGAGCGATGGCTCTGGCTCAAAATTACTATATGAGCCAGAACCATTCACTGGCTCTGGCTCAAAAATTTTTGTGAGCCAGCTCGAGCCAGAGCCAGAGCCAGAGCCAGAGCCATTGAGCCAGCTCATGAGCCAGAGCCATGCGGAACACTACTACAGGGTTTAGAAAATTTCTATACCCTGTACTCATCATTACTGAATTCCCAACACTGCACCGGAGGAGAAAGGGTGCATGGGTTGTCTGTTCGTAAAGGAACGAAACTTGAATCCTTTCGATTAAATTCAAACTTGCTTCCCAGATTCATGATTTCGCATGTCTCTTCTGACTGACCAGTGCAGTGTTGGTAAGCTGCTCGAGCTCTACTGCTGTAACTTAAATACAGTCAAACCTGTGTTTGTGCAACAAGCAAGGTCCGCCTCGTCTTACTTTTCCCATATGGTGGGTGGTAAACGTAAAACTCAAATAATTGGACGGCACTTTTTCAACTTTGGCTAAAAGTTTTTATTCTTCAACGTAAAGTTAAGTGAAATAACCTTTAACTGCATCTTTACGGTATTGGGAGTGTCTATCATTATATCTGACGAATCAGATCTAGTCACACAAACAGGTTTTACTGTATTCATGATCCTTCAATTTTTTCAAAACCACACATCCATTATCAGCTGTGGACGTCTCACCAGAATATTCAAGTTCAATTCTCAATCCAGAAACACCTTCAATATTGTTCGAAATATTCACGCTTCTTTCTCGCCAATAATGAAAAATGAAGGTAAGCATTTTTATAGAATACAACTTGAGTTCGGACAGATGATTAAATTTAATTGTTTTCGAATGGTGTGTCTCTTAGGTCAATGGAATTCAAAACCGTTCCTAGAACTTTCCTCACTTCGAGAGTTATTCTACGCAGATCCGAAGAATGTGGTGGCTCTCAATGCATGTTCACGTATGGACCCACTCGAAGTGTGTCTTTCACGCTCAGGCATCGAAGATACTGTCCATGTTTTCAGTCATAAGGTCAAAGTCTTAAGCATACATCGAAACTTCCATTACCTCTAGTATACAAGTACTGTCACGCTCTGGCGTGAAGGACCATAAAGAACACACGCTTTGAATGTGACCTCGCGGCGTGAGTGTTCCTTCAGAAAGGCTTAGCACACTGCTTAACAGTACTTTTTGCCATTATTCTTTTAATATTTAATCTATTTTATTATTTTTTTAATTTTGTTTCATAAAACAAAATATTTTTTTGAAGTTTTTTATTTATTTTTATTTTTAAATTTTTATTTAAAAAATTTTTTTTGCGGGGTAGGAGTGGGTGGTCCGAATTGTTGGTAAATCAAAAGATGCCCCCTTAACTTAATCAAAAGCTAAACTTTCCATTTATGTATGGAAATCAAAGTAAATACAACTAGTCAAGATGGAAATAAGAAATTGGAAAATAAAAAATTTTCAGACGAGTCGAAAGACACCCATTGCGAAACATATTCGTTCGAACTATTTGAATGCGGTTTCATTTCGAATACGAATATTCGATTTCAANGTGGTGTATTATACAACGTATAATACGTATTATACGTCAATGTATTATACGTTGAGCAAACCCTGGTACAACTAGTCGATAAGAATTACATAATTCTTGTCTGATGATAATTTCTTTTGCCCTGATATGTCTGTAGGTTGAAGACTCAAAGCCAATGACCAATCAGAAGTCGAGTGGGCGATGCTGGATCTTTGCCTTCTTGAATGCGATTCGCGCACCATTCATGAAGCACCACAACATCGAGAGTTTCGAATTCAGTCAGTCACATCTCTTCTTTTTCGACAAGTTGGAAAGATGCAACTATTTTTTGAACACTATGGTGGAAACTGCGAAGAGGGGAGAGCCAATTGGTATAGCCTAAAAAGTTAGAAAACTTTTCATCTTTTCAATGATTCTCATAAATATTTTCACTGACTTTTCCCTAGACGGTCAACTCATGTCGTTCTTACTTCTTGTAAGCTTACCATTTACTGAACTCAGAACGTCTTCTTCAATCGGAGCTGCTTATGAGCTAATGAATATTATTATTCAGGTCTGTTATACTTGTATATTTTTACATAGAGTCCAGTTTCAGATGGTGGACAATGGGACATGGCGGTAAATTTGGTTCGGAAGTACGGTCTCATGCCGAAGCAGAACTTCCCAGAGTCTTATAGTTCGGAAACAAGTGCTCGGATGAATGCCATGCTTCGAAGCAAGGTAGAGAGATTTTGATTTTATACCATTAATTTTATGCTATCAATTCTCAAAACAAAAGAATAAAATTCTTATTTTGATATTTTATGACAGTTGAGGGAATTCTGTAAGCAAATTCGTGACACCGTTGGCAAACAAGACACGTCGGAGGAATCCCTCCAACAACTTCTTCAACATCAAATGTCCCAAATCTTCCGATTAATTTCAATATGTCTGGGAATCCCAAAAGAAACTTTCACTTGGGAGTATTACGACAAGTCCAAAGTTTATAAAAATGTGGGACCAATCACATCGCTCCGTTTTTATGAGGAGTATGTTAAGCCAGCTTTTAATCTAGAGGATAAAGTAAGAACGTTAATAGATTCTTCTCTACAGTTTATACGATTACGATTATACTCGTATGCAGCAAGCTAAATTAGCTACCAATGGTGTCAAATTCCTCTATGACCTCTACACTATGTCTAGCGAGATCAACAACATCACATTGGCCCAATTCCCGCAATTGTATAGAACGCTTCAAAGTACTATCGGACTATCGGATTAATAGAACTATGAAATTTGACTCATTTTGGAGGTCTCTGATTGGTTGAAAAAACTATCCGCTGCCGATCGTAGTTCTAATCACTTCAGAATCTGAAGTTCAGATGCATGTATAAATTTCTGACACATCATAGTTGTCTCCTTCATATCTTCCTACACATTTATGTAAATTAAGGTTTAGTTTCTTCTAATATTTAAAATTTATCGAATAATACTAACACGACCTATCCAGCACCAGGTCGAGGTCCAGGATGCCGCAGGCAACAGTCCAATCAATTAATTCTTTTCTTGAACCTGACATTGCACTTCTAATTACACCTTTGAATTTTCTAATTGACTTTTGGTTAGGAATAGTCAAAGCAGTTAACTTTATCACAAATTTTCTATTATTCGAGAAGTTTTTCGTTCCCGTAAATTTTCTATAATCTTATAGTACTATGACCCTAATACTAATCAGGCGCTCTATACAATTACGGGAATTGGGCCATTATTTTATTACTGTGAAATTTTCTAGTCCGCGATTTTCGCTTGTAAATAAATTTTCTGTTGCAAAGGTCGGCAAAGAACGGAAATTTATTTGATGTCTGCTCAGCTCAAGCAACTCATACAATTTATTCCGAAAAGATACAAAATGTAATAGACTGGGAATTTCGCTCTTTCTCGACCTTGTCCAGATACTACAAGCTCTCATCATTTATGTCCGCGTGTATACGACTTTATTTCCCAAATAAAGGATAAAGTTTGACATAGCTTGATGCATTGGGGTAAAATCATTTAAAACAAATCCTATCTTCTACTTCAAGTAATAGTCTTCCTATGCCAGGTTTGCCTAGTTCATGATCCCCGTCCATTCCACGCATACTCGCGTGCCTACTCAGTTGAGTTCCTGGGGAACGTCGTCGGAGGACAAACAACTGTCTACAATAACCAGCCAATAGATCTACTTCTTCGACTCACAGGAGAGTCCATTAAGATGGGAGAACCCGTTTGGTTCGGTTGCGAAGTTTCCAAGAGATTTGCTTCAAAGCAGGGACTCGAGGACATCCGCATGTAAATAATTATAATTTTTTTAAATTCTGTTGAATACAAAAGAAAAGAATATACAGAGAGAGTTTTTAAGGGTGTTACCCCACCTTACCCCAGACTTCACTCTTTCACTCACCTAATGCACACATCCACTCTTCAATTTTCTCAAATCTCACTGATTTAAAATTCTCTTTAGGTAGGTGAAAGAGTGAAGTGTGGGGTATCCCCGTAACACACTTAAACACTGACAGTTTTATAATTTAATTATTCGCCAGATTTTACCTAATAATTGGCGGATAACCAAAAAAAAACCCATCTATTTGCGGGCGAATATTCGCAAAATCCTTAATACAAATGATTACTTATTTCTTTGTTTTCATTTATGCTTTCCTTAGCCATGACTACAAATCGGTCTTCGGGTTGGACGTAGGGATTGGATTGAACAAAGGAGACCGACTTATTTATGGCGACTCGTCCATGACACACGCAATGCTCTTCACTGCAACTTCTTTTGACGTGAGTAACTTTACAAAATCAAATGATAAAATATAGTTTTGCCCCGATGTGGCTAAAATTTGAATCGGTCGTTGCGCCGATGCACTAGACTACTGAATTGGCTGTTGCCGATGATTTTTTCGGCAACTGTTTTATTGATTTTCGTGGACATTAATTCATTTAAAACTTGTAAATTTTGTAAAGAAAGGTATGCAGAAAAGTGTAACTCGTTTTTTTCGCTCGAAACTATTTGAACTAGTGCATCTCCTAATGTTACATTGAGCCATAAAAGTAATTTTCGAAGAAAATTATTTTCCAAGAGTTATCTCCAGAAACCTCTACTGAAGGGGGGCATTGGGAAAACACGGACAGTTAATGTCCATTTTGGTCATGTTCTCATCAACTTAATTTTTTCAAATTTTTGTAAGTGACAAGCCGACTAAGGGTGTTTTTCCAATAAAGAATTTTAGCGGGGCTTGTCACCATTCCATTTGTCCAAAATCTAGGGTATGAAATTTCCCATATGCAACGTTGCATGAAAAATTATTATATCTTCTTCTCATTAGTATAATTGCTTTATGGTTGGTTAAACTGACGAGATTTACTTCTCATTCAAGGCTTGACACAGGAATTATACCGAACATCCGTGCGGAAAAAAACGAGATATGTTTTTTTTGTAAATCATCCTTTCTATTTCTGTTTCTAGGAAGGTACTGAAGAAGTGAGAAAGCTTCGAGTGGAAAACTCTTGGGGGGAAGAACGTGGAGAAAAAGGTTACCTCCTTATGACGGCGGAATGGTTTCGAGAGTTTGTTTTTGAGATCGTGGTGGATCGCTCACTCGTCACGCAAGAAGTATTGGACGTCTTCAAGCAGGAGCCACAGCTCCTGCCTGCCTGGGACCCACTCGGAGCACTCGCATGCTCAAATTGTTCCAGCGACCACCACCAACCAATGAAACATTGACATTTAATATTTACTCTACCAGCCAATTTAAAATCTTGCTTGTTTTTTTTTTTTTTGAAATACTTGGCAGAAATTCTATTCGACTTATGCTCCAACTTTAACTTTTAAACTCGCCAGATGATTAAACTATGAGAAGTAAAATTATTTTTAGATTCAATAAAAGTGAATCTTTTTTTTGGTATGCCAATAATATTATTACAGTAAACCTCGGATAAGTCGGATTTCAAGGGACCGGAAAATATGGTTCGTGGTAACCGAGGTTCGGCTTAAGCGTTAGCCGAACATACAACTTGGGGAATAATTTGTTCGTCTTAGCCGAGGTAGTTTTAATTTACCTTTACTTTATAATAGTAAGTTGTTGTGGAGACTAACAATGACTAAAAATATATCATTGGTTCATTTTCTGTCGAATTTCAATGTTTGAAAACTCATTCAAAAGAAGTTATTCGGTAAATTTTGTAAGAAAAGGTGAATATTCTTTAAAAATTTATCAATTAATTGGTGTTCGTGTTAACCGAGGTAAAAAAGCACGTGCCTTATGAACTGGGACGACGGAAAGGCGTTCGTGGTAGCCGAGGGTTTCGCTTAACCGAGTTCGGCTTAGCCATTCCATTTATACACAAATTCCCTATCTCAGGGCGCGGACCGGACCAAGTTTGCCGTGGTAACCGAGGTTTACTGTATTCATAATTCAACTGAGATTTGTAAAACAGTCAGCGTCGGTAACAAATATTGGAGATGGTCCCTAATTTTTAACCACCTACACTGACTGTAACGAAACCTCACAATCGGTCAAAAATCAAAAAAATTTTTTGGAAAATCAACAATCCTAATTAGAGGGACAACAGACATAACTCCATACAAATATTTTATATAAATAGTACCTTAATTCCCGGTGTATAATCCGCGGATTGTCAAACGATTTTGACTCTTACTCTGGCAAAAAATTCGCCAGAACGCCCTCGTTATAAACGAGGGTGGATTATCTAATTTATAGATTCTATTGAAAATTATTGAAAAAATATTTAAATTCAAAAATTAGTTATGGTTAATTTAGTCATCACATCAGTCAATTTCATCACTGATTGGCTCATTATCTGAATCGGAGTCGACTTCCATTTGATTGGTTGAAACTTCTTCTTCATGATCAATTTGCAATACTTTCTAGTTTGAAATTTCAAACTCGTAGATAGGTGAAGTGTTCGAATTGCTTTAGTTGAGAAGTTTTCTTGACTTTTGAGGTCATTTTTGATCTTTAGTTTCACTATTTTTTAACTAATATTTAACAAACATCAAAATAAAACAATAAAAAAATTCGGATTATCAGCGAGGGCTGATTGTACAATAAATTGTTTTGGCGCTAAAAGTCTGGGGTTAATAGACGAGGGCGAGTTATACATGAGTACGGATTATAGACCAGGAATTAGGGTACTTTGTTAATTACTTTGTTTGTAATTCAAAGTCCAAAGCCTATGTAATTTTAAAGTTCAAATTTCAAAGTTTAATTTCATTATATCTCAATTTCGCTGCCGTCTGATACTCCATTTTCTCAATTGAAGAGTAAAAATAAGTTTTTATCTGTATGATGAAAACGCTTAAGCAATAGAAACTTAACCTGTTTTGAATGGAAACATTTAACCCAATTTTTACTTGGCTGGTTGTTCTCAAACTCACGCCACACTTCAACTAAAATATTGAGAGGAGGTTGCATAGTTGAGCAGTGTAAGACGAAAATGGGGATGTTGGTGAGATTGGTATTTGGAAAATTGTCGGGGTAGGTCTAGGGTAGGGCCGGCCTAACGGCCGGTAGGGCAGGTCTAACGTCAGCGGTCAAACAATCACAGGACTGGGAAATTGGATTCCGAATTCACTCTTTTAGAAAACATTTTGACGGGACGACGACTGTTAGTTATAATACGCCCGAAGATTTTTTTAGGTGTGCGAACCCGACTTAAGACGTCTCGAGAGGGAGTGTTGTCTGAATAGTGGAAGAGGGACGCCGGAAAACTTCTCAAATTCGGGGAATGACCTAGGGTAGAGTTAGGTTAAATGCACTCCCTGATACCCGCCAGCCATCATTTTTGGCTTATAATGATTATATAAGTTAGTGGGTTGAGATTGACGTAGTTTCCTTCATCACTCCCAATTTGTCCTTGGTCACAGTGAATATGAGTCATGAGCCATGACTCATGACTAACTCTCGAAACTTTTGGAGTTGACTGTAGGAGTCTTCTTGATTTTGGAAATCGACTCGGAGTCAGAGTCGAGTTGTTATCCTGACTGCGTAGTCACAATACAAATTATGAAAAATCGCGTTCCGTTGCCTTTGTCTTCTTACATAAAAATTCATTTTTGTTAACTTTAGGACGATCACTCTAGCAATTCTTTCCTATTTTTTTACTTGACGTGGGTTTTGGAGTTAGGTGACTTGAACACATGTAATCGCTCTCGTCGTTGGGATTATCATTGCTATTTTCATGGCGTTGAGGCGTAGTTATCTTATATCTAGTAAAATCGTCATTTGCATCTGTGGCTTCAATATTATTGGCACTCTGTAGGAAAAGGCGTTTCGAAAATGAATGATTTTGAATAATTTTATTTTTCTTACCTGCGCTATAGTCTCAGTCACTTCTGACTCAAAAAATATTTCAGTACTGAAATATTACCTAAGTTATCAGCACAGCCATCTTCATCTAAACACCGATATAAAGCTTGAGAATTTGCAGATTAAATTAACAATTTTTGGTTAGTCTTTGTTAGTTCCCAAGAAGTTCCTCATTGTAGTAAGCATCTGAATCAAAAAGATTAGTAAGTGGTTCTACGGTTCTTCCAATCATAGAGATTACTTTTTCCTGAATCTCCATCAAGGATTTGGTTGATAGTCTACCCCTGTGGCCTTCCGGTGTACCTTGACGTTGTCTGCTTCCTTTTCAATATCTTTTTAATGGTGTTATAAGCCACTTTTGAGACTTGTCCATGACCTTTTTGACAGACTGACCGTGTTAAATCTATTAGCTATCGTAATCCAAGTTTTAATCTTCTCTTCAATCGTAAAAGCGTCTGTTTTCTTATTTTCAATCACTTTTTTATATTTTTTTACCAAGTACGCTAGAAGTACCTTCTCCGATTCCGTCAAGTTAGGTGCACGCTTTCATTTTGGAATTTCTTTTTCTAAAGACATGATCAAACTAACAATTAGTTGACCATCAATAACTTTTACGCTGAAATGTTAACAATAACAAGAGCTAACGTGATTTGATTTAACTTTTTACGCCGAACATTTTCTTTACACCGAACTATTCCTTATCACGGTTGTCGCGTCATTCGATCAATCAGAAAGAAGATAAACATGTGCAACATTGCAAAAAATGATTCAATAACAATTCATCAATTTAACTTATTCGAAGTGTTGGTGCAACGGAAAAAGTTACGTTAAAATATTTATTCACAAATTGTTATCCATTAATAAGTTATTCAGAAATTGCGTTGGTGCAACACGCCAAAATTAAAATAATTAATTGAGAATAATTATTCAGGAATTATCTATTAATTTCTTTAGGTTGAAGCAATTGGCTGCAAGCGGGCTAGTGTTCTCGATGACTCCCAGTTTGGCCGGAGTCAGAGTCATTGACTCAGAGAGTCATGACTCTGACTCTCTAAATGTTAGGAGTCGACTTTCGGAGTCATGACTCTGACTCCTTGAATTTTGGGAGTCGACTCTGAGTCAGAGTCAGAGTCATGACTCTCGACTCCGGAGTTACATAATACAAAAATGGAAAATCGGGTCAGAAATTGAATTTCTTTTTAGTTTTCTTGTTTCTAAGTTTGCTAATTTTCTAAGTTTTTTGGACAACAAGAAACTAAAAAAGCCACTTTCATCAGGTTAAAGAAACAATTCGTAACTTTTTTTTAAATATTTTTTTTTGTAAAAATAACTATCGAAATAATATTTCCATGTAAATTTTGTTAAACAATAGTCCCATATGCCCATGTGCGCATGTTTCAAAAGAGTCATGACTCCCAAGTCTGGGAGTCGACTCCCAGAGTCATGACTCTGACTCCCAAAACCCTTGGAGTCAGAGTCATCATATGACTCCCGACTCCCAAAAACCCTGGGAGTCAGAGTCATGAGAGTCAGAGTCAGAGTCAGAGTCATGACTCCGGAGTCAGAGTCATGGAGAACACTAAAGCGGACTAACTTTTCCATTTCTCGATTAAATTTCCATAGTACTCACATGCCCATATATGCGTGTATCAAACTCCATCAGACAGTAAAGTAAAAGAGATTAACATAACATTAGAGTATGTAATTTCACTAGTGGAGCAGTGGACAGAAGTTTGAGGAAATCTCATTTTAAGAATATTTCCTAAATCTTTGTAGTTTTTGTTACAAGGAAATGGCGAATAATTCATTGAAGGTATAAAATATGAATTGTTTTAAGACACTATTTTCCAATCATTTACCACACTTTCTCTTTCGACAGGTTTTCCGATTAAGTCAGAAGTATGTCCATCAGCAACTGCAAATAACTACATCCCGTTTCTTGTCTGCTACAAATGCACGGTCTTCTAACAACGAAGTAGGATTTCAATTTGGTGAGCTATTCGTGTTGCGAGATGGGTAGGACTTAGGACTTAGGAGTAGTGTTAGTGGCACGACACCTTACTAGGGTTAAAAAGTGAAAAACGATAGTGAAAGTAATTGTATATAGTAGAACTCAAAATAAGGAAGTGATCTTGAACTTGATCGGAGTAAGATCAAATTTATTATTGAATTATTTCTTTTGAACATCTTCACATGGTAAAAATTAGGAATAGGTATAAAATTTTGTCAGGAATTTCAAAACGCTTTAAAAAATACCCGGATTCGGACGTTATCAAGATTTCGGGTTTTAGATTAATAACATTTTGTCAGGAATTTTAAAATATTTTGTTAATTTAGAAAATACCCAGATTCGGCGATTATGAAGATTCCGAGCTTGAAAGCATAATTTTAATCAATTTGGATCAGAAAAATTGCAATTGGGTATACAATTTAATCAGGAATTTCAAAATATTTGTCAATTTAGAAAATACCCGATTTTTTGCATTATCAAGATTCCGAGCTTCACACTAAAATTTCATCAATTTGGATCAAAAAAATAATTAATGTCTGTGAAAATTAAAAAAAAAAATTTTTTTTATATTTAGGAAATATCAGAATCCAAGTACAGGGTGAACCAACTTAACCCGGGCCTTCTTTCTTCGCCTTTCACCAAAAACGGCTTGGGGCAGGCGATAGAGAATAGTAAATGATGGAAGTGAAGTTAATTTTATTGTAATCACTATAAAATGTCTGTTCCGATGCAAAGCAATGGAGCAAAGCAGAGAGATAGAGAGAGGAGGGGTCGGCAGGTTCTCTGTTGAGTCAGGTAGAATAGATGCCAAGGGATCGTACCCCATTCCTCTAGTTCCTCATTCTCTCAACTACCCATCTTTCAGCATTACAGAATCGCCTTTCTTTAAATTAATTTATTTTTCCAGAGGAATGTTTTCTCAAACACACGCTAACTTCATTCCTTACAACTTTTGTATTTCGCGCTCTTTATTTGCTGTCTTAAATTTTTTTTTTGGTGAAAGAGACTTTCTACGGCCCGGATTAAGTTGGTTCACCCTGTATTATCATAATATTGGGTTATAAATTAAACTTAAAATTACGAAAGGCTATATAATTTTTCCCATCGAAATTGATGAAACTTTAGTTTAAAACACGGAATCTTGATGATGATGCTCGTACTTTCTAAATTGACAAATGTTTTGAAATTTCTGACAAAATTTTATTCTCATTCCTAATTTTTACCGGAAAAATTTTACTTTGCGGCGCCCACTCCGATTGGGACCAAAAATTTTTTGTAGAGTAACATGAGGTCGCTGATCACGAATAGGCAAAAATATATCATTTTGTCATCATTATTATCATAAAACACCTCACACTAGTCTACAAAAAAAATTTTCGTCGAAAACGGAGTGGGTGCCGCAAAGTAAAATTTTACCTTTTTACCATGTGGTAAATGTAAATTATAAGTTCATTATTAAATTTAATCTTACTCCAATTAAGGTTAATATTTTATGTTGAGATTCTGCTATACAATTACTTACACTATCTTTGTTTATTTTTTACCTTGAGCATTCTCCTATAGTTTCTATGTTATAAATTTTCGGCAAGTTTCACCCAATCATAAACTTCATAGTTTATTTCCTTGAAATTCAGAACTGACAGAAACACAGCGAGAACTCCAGAAACTTGCTCGGAAGTTCGCAAAGGAAGAAATCATCCCAAAAGCTGCTGAATTGGATAAGACAGGAGAATATCCCTGGGATATACTGAAGAAGGCGTGGTCACTAGGACTTATCAATGGATTTGTTCCTGAAAAGTTTGGTATTATCTGCGCATATTATTAAGTATTAGTTTAGCCAGAGTATTCACAATTTGACAGTGAAGTTTGGTTATAAAAGTTATGAGGTAGGAGCAAATCCCCGCCCGATCAGCCTTATTCAACCTAATGAAACAACGAGTAAATGTCGTTCAAATTTGTAACTCAATTACCTTTGCCTTTCACCCATTCATTTCACCCAATGCAAGTTTCGTGTTACATAATTGGTGCTAACTTAGATCGAGCTAAAATTTTACATGGGGATAGCCAATCGTATTCCTCAAGTGTAATTTTGTTATGTTCGTTCGTATACTTAGGACTTAAGTTAAAAACCTTTGAATACATTAAATAGGGTTGATAAGGTAATGATCAGCCGACAATAATGCTTTGTTTGGACAATTAACTAAAAAAAAACCTAAAATAAAATGTACATAACTAAAGATAAAATGTTCCTTGGTTTCATAATACATAGACAGGATTGATTTCTTTTATGGGAATAATTTGTTTTCTACCAGTTAGCTTATTTTACCACTTATCATCTATTAGATGTCATATCAGTTGTTGATTCTACCACTTGGCATAATACGCCTTGCACTTATGGTATCAGCCCTATGTACTAGGGTTAAGATTTTAATGTAGGTCAATAAGTTGAGTCGCATAGGAGTGATATCATGAGTAGACGGGGATGATGTACCCCTACCTCCGATGACCTTATAACCAAACTACACTGCACTGTGCACTATCAAAGTTTGTCTGCGTATGCGACTGGCTCTGAGTGCCGGCTCGTTTACAAACCGTGTCAATTATGTGGTTGGGGCTGTTGGTTAAAGTCGGTAATCTTGAGTAGTTGAGTTTTATAAATTTTTTTGTTCCATGGACAGGTGGTCTAGGTCTGAGCAACTTAGATGGCGTGATCATCGGTGAAGAAATTTCATATGGATGTTCGGGTGTGTTGACAGGCATTAGCACTGCCTCACTTGCTGCTGCACCACTTTTGCTTGGTGGGTCCGATGCACAGAAAAAAGAATTTTTTGGAAGACTCATAGCAGAGCCATGCATAGCTGTAAGAAATTCTCTTTAGCGTTGCAGGTTGAGTCATATGCAGCAGGAACGCCCAAAATTTGAGTTAATTGGGTAGCTAAGTTATCGTACCTGCACTTTCTTGAGCTCTCAGTCCCAGGCAACATCACCACCAACTTGTTGGAATCCCTAAATTGATTATCCATATTTACTAAATGAACAAGTTTTAACTTTTGTATCTGCTTACTGTAGGGTAAGATATGAATTATGGTCTAATGCCTTGCTTCCGTTACGTTGATTAGCGCTAACTAATACGAAAATTAGAAACTATACTGGCTTCCAATGAGAGAANGCCTTGCTTCCGTTACGTTGATTAGCGCTAACTAATACGAAAATTAGAAACTATACTGGCTTCCAATGAGAGAATTGAATCTTAGTAAGTCTGTTTTTTAGATTTTGAATGGATTCATTGAGTGACTGGATTAAACCTTTCATGCTTCTCGCTAAAACTCAAGTTTATTAATTAAGAACTCAGCTATCCGCTACAGTTTGATTTTTGTTTGTCCGTTTGAATAAACGCTCTAAAATTTGACACTGTTTTCTTCAACTTGTTTTCTTTTTTGACTAGGCATACTGTGTGACAGAGCCTGGTGCTGGGTCTGACGTTGCTGGGTTGAAGACGAAAGCTGTGCAAAAGGGAGATGACTGGGTGATTAGTGGTCAGAAAATGTGGATCACAGGTGGTGGGGTTGCATCATGGTACGTAGTTCTTGCTAGAACGGATCTCGACCCCAAAGCAAACACCAACAAAGCATTTACTTTCTTCATTCTCGATGCAAAGACGCCAGGAATAACGCCAGGACGGAAAGTAATTTACTTACTAATATTACTTATCAATTTATTCTGTACAAATTATTTACTCGGTACCTTTTCTAGGAAATTAATATGGGTCAGAGATGTTCGGACACACGCGGTATCACATTCGAGGATGTAATTGTCAAAAAGGAAAACATTCTGGGGAAAGTAGGTGATGGATTCAAATTGGCAATGGGAGCTTTTGATTTCACAAGACCTGGTGTAAGTCAAGGGAGATTAGAAGAGCAATGTTCGTGTAATTATTTTATGTTAGTATATCTTTATTATACTAGGTGGCAGCTGGAGCTGTAGGATTGGCCAGACGAGCACTGGAGGAAGCAACGAAGTNTGTAGGATTGGCCAGACGAGCACTGGAGGAAGCAACGAAGTACGCCCTTGAGAGGAAGACTTTCGGAACTGAAATCATCAATCACCAGGTATGCCTAACATTTTCATATTTGTCTGAATAAATCCCGCATTCTGGCCGATCATTTGTGTATATCGCGCATCGCGCCATGCATAGGTACCTGAGGAGAAATTCTAACAGAAGTTGTAACTTTGTCAAGTTAAAAAATCGGNATTATACTAGGTGGCAGCTGGAGCTGTAGGATTGGCCAGACGAGCACTGGAGGAAGCAACGAAGTACGCCCTTGAGAGGAAGACTTTCGGAACTGAAATCATCAATCACCAGGTATGCCTAACATTTTCATATTTGTCCGAATAAATCCCGCATTCTGGCCGATCATTTGTGTATATCGCGCATCGCGCTATGCATAGGTACCTGAGGAGAAATTCTAACAGAAGTTGTAACTTTGTCAAGTTAAAAAATCGGGTTTAAATATTTTCCAGTGCTACAAGGTATTTTAATTTTGTTTCAATGTTCACTTATTTCTTTCAACTCTCGCTGGGTTTAAATTAGCAACTCACGTATTACTGGAATTAAAATATATTTAAATATTAAATTTAGTTGTTAATTGAGAATCCCGTTGTATCCAAAAATAGACCTTTTATACAAACTTCTCAATTGTAAAAAAAAATTTTTTTTTTTACTTTTTGTTCCTAGGCTGTGGCTCATATGTTGGCTGATGCATGTATAGGAGTCGAAGCTTCAAGACTAATGACGTATCGTTCTGCGTGGGAATTTGACAATGGGAGACGAAACACTTACTATGCTTCTATTGCGAAAGCAATAGCAGGAGATACAGCGAACAAAGTTGCTTCTGATGCCGTCCAGGTTTGCATTTTAAACTAGTTTTATACTCTTTCAAAATTCATGTATCGTTCATGTTTAACAGAATGTTTGATTATTTTTGTGTAGATTTTTGGTGGTAATGGATTCAACACAGAATATCCAGTGGAAAAGCTAATGAGAGACGCTAAAATATTTCAAATTTATGAAGGCACTTCACAAATTCAAAAAATGATTATTGCTCGAGAGTTGGTTGGAAGGTTTAAACAAATGATGTAGTGCTATTGTTGATATTCTCTAATTGGTATTAGAACAGTTCCAAATAGTGATAATGAAATTTTTCTATGAGAATTAAATCAAGTGGTTTTCTTACATGCTTAGATGAATTCTTATCCATTGTTCAGATAAATTCGTTATATTACATGCATGCTGTTCAGTAGAAATGGCCAAATTTTGCCTTAGAATTTTTTTGTTTATGCTTATTTTGCGTAATTTCCATTAGCAACCTAAATTATCAATATCAATTTTAATCGACTACTATAGTCCCACTTTTGTCGGCTCCATTATTTCTTAAATGTTAAAATTTACTAATCCTTANTATCAATTTTAATCGACTACTATAGTCCCACTTTTGTCGGCTCCATTATTTCTTAAATGTTAAAATTTACTAATCGTAAGGTGCTATTGAAAATTGAGAGAAAAATATGAAATTGAAAATAACGAAACTCAATTTCTTATAAAGCAGTAGTAATTATAATATGCAGAACTAGAGATCCCAGTAAACAAAAGAAAACGGGGGAGTAATGTGTCGATATCGGAAGATCGCTCAGGGTACTGTAGGAATTGACACCCGGTCTATGGGCAGACCGTCACCGGCTTCACAATATCGGGTCAGTAGCTAACCAGTATTGGAGCTATCATTTATTTTTATTGATGCCAATAATAGGCCAATCTCAACTCGGTTAATTATCGCATATCAGAGATCGCTTCCCGGTATATCTAACGGCAGCAAAACGCATTTGGCTTTCTCAAATTTTGTGAGGCATGGATAACCTCTCACATCTTGCTGTATTGTGAAGTTAGAACCAATTAATGATATAGTATCGATTCTAACATACTTTTTTAACTAAAACTACATCATCTGTTACAGTAAAAAACAATTATCCCTTGTCTTATTACTAATCCTTCTATGATTTTGAAACTTAAAGTGTAGAATTGTGTGAGAATTACCACCTTCCCCTTTATTTTCCAGTACACGATTCACAACTTGCTGCAACGGGCAGTTTCTGGCTCTAGGTATACGCTTGAGTGTCTGCATATAATTTTCGAAGCAAAAGTTAGTTTCGAAGCTACAGTTATCAAGTGAACCGATATTGAGACAATCGTCTGCTAAATGAAGCAGAGAGTGAACATTATACACCATAAATGAGTTGCCGTATGTAATTTTAGCGTCGAAAATAAATTTTCGAAACAAATTTGAGGCTAGGGTGTTCCATCCCGGGTGACTTGCGCTTTTGGAAACAAGAATTAATGATGCGCAGTATAGCAGTAAGAAGTGTTTATAAAATATTTTTTGAAAGGAATTTGCGGAGATCAATGGTCCTCGTCGGTTCTTTTTCTAAATGATTCATCGTCGCGCTTAGGAGAATTAGTATCCAAATAAACAACCCTACTTTCGAATTCATCGCGCTGTACGATCCGTTCACAAGAATTATATCCAATGTGAATCTTGCAATATTTCAAAAACCTCCGAGCAAGGCGCATCTGCTGAAAAAATGACTAATTCTAGCCAATAAATATTCCTTTCCCTTCGAGCTCTTTACACTCATGAATAAATGGTTTAAAAAATCGCTGTAAATCAGGTTTCGAATTTCCTGAGTACAAAGCGCTCAAAAATAGTTCTATATTAACACTTTGGACTACTTTCCCCAGAATGGGCCAAAATTGCTCCGCCTGCTTCTGTTGATTGGTAAACCGTCAACGTTAACGCTAATGCTTATCACTGGAAGTGAATAGTAAAATCACACTCGAATTCCGTTTTTGATTTTTGCTATAATATTCTTTAAAATTAAAAATAAAAGAATCTGTCGTCTCCTATTTCGACTATGTCTATGTTTGGTGGTGTGGCCAGCAATGTTCTCACTGTTTATCGACCTACTGTTTACCTTCCTCCATAACATTACACTTTACATTACATATTTAACATTAAACTCACTATTCTGAATGGTTCTAAAACGTTGGGTTAATTTTTTGGTCTCCATTTGACCTAACGACCATTCCCATTTTTGCATAAAATAGTTAATGAATTCCATAAATGTGATAACTTCATAAGCTCAAACTCTTCTCATTATGATTTATGGAAAATATTATAAAGTAATTTGTAAACTTTCAAGTCAATTATAAACGCAAAATGCCTATTGAAGCATTCAACTAAAATTTTTTTACATATTATTATATTTTTATTTTTTATTAAAATTTATATATTTTATTCCTTATTTTCACCTTTAATTTTTTCTATAATTAATTTTTATTCCAAAAATGTTCGCACGTGGATTGGATTGATTTGTTATAATCCTTCAGTTTCTTGAAACAATGTGGAGCAATTCATTATACTTCATATGGCTATCAGCTTGTAAGTTAAACCAAACATTTCTTCCTAATAAAAAATTTGAATTCCAAATTATAAATTTATACACAAGTTTAGTTGAATTGTCTTAAGGGTTTCCATTTGTGTAGGTCATCATGCAGTAACGTATGGTATTTGATTTTTATACAATACTATACAAATCTGCATGTCCTTCTTCTTGGTCCAAATCTTCGTCGTCCGACTGAAGTTGATTGGCATGAAAATCCAGCACAGCATGTGATTTGTATATCCGTTCCACACACATCGTGTAATGTGGCACAACTATAAAAAGGATATCTTGAGCTGGGTGACCAATGAGAAGTATGTTCGGCGATGGCTACAACGTTATCCTTCGACAGATACCAGATTTTGGTAAAGACAATCCACACCAGAAGGAAATACCTACGGAACAATTTGGGTTGTATTTATTATATACCTAGTATTTTACTATTTAGAGCTGCGGCTGCTATTTAAATTAAGACTCCAACGTTAAGTCCCATCTTCACCGTGACATAATTATTTTGATGGGAAAGCTTTATATCGGTGAAGCATAGTTACAGGAAAAGTGAAGTGAACGACTTTGCGATCGCCTGTATAGAAAATGGAGTCGAAAATCAAAAGGACAAAAAAAACCATCGATTCATTTATCAAACACATTTAACCAATTTTATTTCAAAAATTTTGCTAAGTCTAGCAATATCTGGGTGCATTTCTTTGTTGGGATACTAAATTTTTGAAATTCAACTTATTTTCGCTAAGAGACCGTCCGTGGTGCTCATATATACGCAGACAAATTTTTTTGAAGGTATTGATGTTCATCAGAAGGTCAATATAAGCTTTAAAATCACCGCACATAATATCGCATAATATTATTGTAAATGCCGCATAATATTTTTAAATTTCACGCATAAAATGGGCGTCCTTGATTATTATTATTGGCTACTGTTCATTTTCTATAAACTCCGTATTATTTAGAAATATCTGTAGGAAGATTAATGTAATTTTAAATAGATTTAATCTAATATTTAAAATCCTTACGACAAATTTCTGTTGGGAAACATAATTCTGTAAACGGCTCTGATTTTTGTAATCTAGTAATTTTTGGAAGCCAAATTAAGAATTGGAGGTATGGTTTCTATTCAATAACTATTAGTCAACTTCTTGCCTTTGCATTCTACTTATCTTAAATTAGCGATGCTAATGTTATGATAATGTTTTGTTTTTGTTGCATATGGTATCTATTTTTATTTATAGAAGTAGGTGTAAACTGGTATGTAAGAGTCTGAGATTTGGATTCTGGGCAACACACGAAATAATGTACAAATATGTTTAAGGTGTCAAATCATGATATTTCTTAGTAGATTATAAACTTAAGCTGAGAAACAAATTAATAAGCTATAATTGGAAATGGTCATGCAAGATGAAAACTTTTCAGGTTTCTTGATTTGTAACCTAGCAAGGCTTGCGCCATCCAATAAAATACGATAAATTTCCAAAATTTGTTTTTAGAGTCAGGCGAAAACCTATTTTCTTAAACCTAACCTACCTAGCACAATATTTACAAATATAGAATAAGGCAGATCTTCTTTATTGGAGTGACTCTTAAGTTCATTGTTTACCGCATCCGTCAACAAGGATTATCAAAAGAAAAGTACAATATTCGACAGACCCGCTTTTTATGGATTGGTTTAACCCAATGAATTTAGCATGGGCGAGTAAATCGTCATAAGACCAACTTATCAGATGGCACCGGCAGTATTATCAGATGTTAAAAGAGCACCTTAGAGCCGCAAATTTCTCTAAATTTTTTCAAATTTTACACACCTATTTACCACCTTGTCTCTGACATGTAATTTCTAATTCATCTAATTTCTTCCAAATTATTGGCATCAAAATACAACCATTTATATTAAAAAAAGATTACAAAATGGCTTTTTCGTCAAATTTACAAAACGACCAGCAAGAAGAATCCTTCAAACAAAATTCAGACAGGCAAGTAGCTGAAAGTTGCGCATGTCAAAGCTCATCCACCATGCCTTGGAAAAAGAACTTAAGAAAAAATCTTCGTTTATGCAAGACCAAAACGGATATAAGAACATGGTTTTGGTCTTGATCAGTAAGTCTCCTATGTCGTTATTTGACCTTATTTGCTCTACATAACCATAATACTTTTTGATTGGTTGTATTGGGCTTTGTTTGGAGGAATTCCCCTACCCATCTCCAGGCATAGAATAGTTACTGTATTCTGGTATCCAGGATACTGGAAGTAACTTGGCTGTCAGGGCAAGTAGATGATAGAGTGCGTCTTATAAATCATTATAAAAATTAAACCTATTTTAAATTAATGATGGAATGACTTTTAGTAGAGTTGGGTTTGTGTTTGGGGGTATTCATATATATTGGTGATATTGTTAGCGGCTTTTGGGTAGAGTTATATCCCTGAACACTCCACAGTTATCTAAAATTTTTAGAAACATTAGGAATTAAAACTTTCTGAAACAAAGGTGAAACTTATATTTCGTAATTTTCCATACTCCTCATAAAATGTTTGAAGTATCTCTAGAATCTACCACTTGAATGAGTCGAAATCATATTTTCTCACAATTTCCAAATTTATTAAGTATCCTAAACTTATGGTCTAAAATTTTAAACACCTCCATCACTCTTGTCTACATTTTTAGACATCCATCAAACGTTGGCAATATATGATGAATTTCTATTCACGATACCCCGTTCTTACTGCTCATGACCCTCTCTACTGCCCACCGCCATCCATCCTCCCTACTGCCCTCCTAACTGCTCACCGCCAGGTTTTTAATTTTTCTCCCGAAACTCAATTTTTGCCTTTATGGGAATTTACATATTAAATAATAACTCCAATATTTTGATAACCAATGAATGAATCGATATGGCGTTTTCACTACAGGATAGCCCATACCTCAAACCCCACCCCGTGCACCCTAACAATCTAACCTAACAACTTAGCATTACTCTAGCCCGGACATCATTGAATCCAGGACATTACCCGACCTCGGGCGTTACCCACATTATTAATGTAATTTTTATTCAAAACTCACCACTGCAGGTTATATGGACGTGACGGACTATCACTGTCCTTGGGTAAGAATAAAGTTTGTAACCTGAATTGAAATGCACGCAACTCAGCACTAATTTTTGAAATGCTTGTACTCTTATGTAAACTTATTCTTATCCAAGGACATTGATACATAAAATGCAGTGTTTATGAATATAAGGAATCTCTTTAATACACCAATTTCCAGTGTCCAGAACAAATTAAATCCATAATCAGAAATTTATGAAAACGAACCTTCGGTGAGTTATTTTCAAGATCTTATTAAATTTTGAGGTTAATCCCAATTCTCATCAATTGTCTTATAATGGATCAATCAATTAAATTTTGACATAGTAATTAAATCAAATAAATACTAATTGCCCAATTCATTCTCTTAACTTCTAAACTGTTGTCGATTTGATGCATGTTGAATAAGTTCACTCCACATTTTGATTCAATGCGCACAATAAGTCACCTTGGTCATTTTTGGGAAAAGGCGAACAAAGCACAGTAAACTTTAATATGGAACGTACTGTACTTTCTTTAGTATTTTGTATTATCTGTTTTTATAAATTTTAAAGAGTTTTTACTTTTTCTATTTCTTTTACTTATTTCAATTTTTATCTCAATTTGTTAGAATTTTTTGTAAAATTTTAGCAATTTAAAAAAATACTTTATCACTTTATGAATGCCTAAAACTGGAAAGGGTTTCTTAAAAGTTTTCAATTTCATCCATACTTATTATTAAGTAATCAGAATAAAGCGCTTGAATCACCCAAACACAGTGTAAAACTATCGTACATGGTGTTGCCTAATAGTTGGCTCGAAAAAAATGATTCATCACTAGCCTTGATTAAGTCTATTTAGACTTCATCAGAGTGAGAGTAGTTCTGATGTAGTCTAGTGGACTTTTAGTCAGTATTGAAGTCCTGAATAAGTCTAGTTTTGCCTTTATCAGGATGAGTGAGAACACTGCAGTACATATAAACTACAACTAGTTTACTTTATAATAGTTATTCATTCAAATGAAACAGGGAACAAGTAAAGTATTGTACATAGGTTTACTTAAAGAAATGTTAAGTTAAATTCTAGTATTTATGATAAGTAAATATATTTGCATACAAAAATTCTTTATCTGAGTAACTTAACATTTGAAATACAAAATGCACGAAAATGGTTGGAAAATTGGTGTTATTTTTTTGTCAATATTGCTGGAAACTACTGGTGCCCAGAATTGATTTTTAGCAGTAACAGATTGCCAGTTTCCAGTGGTTATTGAAAACGTGGGTTACCAAGCACATACACAATGTTTCTCTCTCTTCTAAGTCCTTAAAAAATCATTTTCGTCCGTTTTGCATTAGAAAAAATAATTATGAATTCCAAAATTGAAATGAATCAATCTAATGATATAACGGTTTCTTCTGCATGTCGTTGCTTCATGTGTATATTTAGAAGAAACTGTTTAGCAAATGCCACACGAGGGTTACAAAGTGGACATTGGAAAGCCCGAGTTTCTGAAAAATCATAAAAAATTTCATATTGACATCATCTCACGACGTTTCATCGGAAAAAAAAATAAACAAGGTCTTACCATCTGTATGAACCAACTCATGCCTTCGAACCTGAAAACAATATTTTTTTTTTAATCAAGATAGTGTTCCCACAATGAAATCTTTATCTAATCCTTACGTCATAACTGTCGCGAAACAAGTCTGAACAATACCTATAAACAAACAAATACACATGCATTGCATCCTGTAATCTCTATTTCAATAAATATAGGAGCATACAGTGGTTTTAGCTTATGTCACCTCCGAGGGAGCCGAGAAATCAAAATCGGTTGACACTAAACGGAGTTGATCATAGCCGATAATGTCACTCAAACTTAAATCTTTGTACATTATCTTAAGAAACGTATGTAATTAACATTACCTTAAGAAACAAAAGTAAGTAATAAATTAGTGGTGTTCGCTAGGTCGATTTGGTCAGAGTCCCTAACTTCAGAGTTACGTACTCCGTCTCCAGCAGATACATTACCGGGTGCCTCAGGAGTCATTGATTCGGACTCGGAAAGACTTGGTAGTAACTCCGGAGTCAAAAAAAGATTTTTTTTTCTTCTAAAGTGCGTTTAAAATTATTCCAAATATGTTTTCTAAATAATATAGTGGTTACAGCGAAAACAATGTCATAAAGCAATGCAAATATTTTACTACTTTCCAAGAGTAAAAGTTAAGAATAGTCGATCTATCATAAAGTAGTGTATGCTGTGGGCTTCGTTTGTAAGATCGTACTTATAAGACCAAACCGTTAGTTTAAATTTGATTTAGTTTAGAGTCTAAATTTTTGGAAAAGCATTTCTTTAGGAATGTCTAAACTTTAGACATTCCTAAAGAAATGCTTTTTCAAAAATAAATTACATTCAACCCTTAGTTAATGCACTGCAAAGAAAACTGCTGTTTCCTTAAGCTGGATCTATAGTTGCCTTTCCCCGACCGTGCTTCGAGGAAAGTGCGGTGTGGTTAAAAAATTTCAATGACACAATCAGTTTTTCCCAAGGCAACTGCATTCAAATAGGTGCTGAATGTTTTTAACCACACCGCACTTTCCTCGAAGCACGATGGGGGAAAGGCAACTCTAGTTTCAGCTTTACACTCGATTTATACTTTGTGCACTTCGTGCGTTATGTACAAAATTTGCAGTATTATTTGTTAATTTTGTTTCAAATACAATACTTTCTCATAGCAACGTTTTTAAAACTGGTGTCAAATTAACAAATAATGTTGCACTTTCTCTAGACACCGGACGGAGTACGCAAAGCATATATCGGCCGTTAAAAAAATTGATAAATGCAGTTTGGCTGGCAATGTCAGAGGTTACAGAATTTTTCATAATTATTTCTTGTATCATTCAATACAAATTTCTATACCAAATCCCGTCTACAATGTTATATTTTGCCCAGGTACGCCTGGTTTTTGGGTATTAGTGTCGACAGCCAAGTACACAACAGTCTCACCAACAAAATTAGCGATAATTAAGGCCTGTCCATGTAGCATAGTGCGCATGGTAAATACAACAAATAGGTTAACCGAGGGAAAGCCAACCGGTTGACATAAATCGAAGACATAAGGGGTAGCGACATTAAACTAAAACCACTGTACTCTTCAATGTGGTAAGTTGGTAAAATTTAGTATTTGAGAGTTTACCACTTTTTACCGACTTTTACCGGGGCGGGAAAACTGCAGGTAATCAAATGACAATATCAATTTCAAAATTTTAACCAGCTCAGGGGCTTGTTTTTAATTTTCCAAGTTCGGTAACTTATTTACTTTTGATTGGAATTTTGAATTTCCTCGGATTCATTAAAACACCAACTTAGGAACTTTAAAGTGTCTACCAATTCTTTTTTGGTAAACAACCACATAATACTGAAATTCATTTAACGAAAAATTTTACAGACTGTTAGGTTACGAATAAAATACTTTTTGAATCAACTTTCAGAGGAAATTGTCCGGCGCGGAGCCAATCCACCACATCACACTTTATATTCTCTTAGGCGCAGAGCTGGTCTTCCCGCTCTACGCATCCCTCGCAACTCTTATGATCCATGTGTTTTTCTGGTTTACTTTCAACCAAAAACGAATTAGCTCTCTCTAATCTCAGTACTCCGAAATTACAATGAACTTTCTCTTTCTCACTTGAGGCGAAATGAGTGTTAAGGGTTCATTTTTGGTTTGAGAATACAATAAAACTCAACCCCATGCTCAGAATTCGAGAAGGTCAATTAATTTTTTGCTTTTTGAAAACAATTTTTTTGTTTAAGGTTTGGAGTTAGAACCATGACTCTAGGAGTTGACTCCTTGACTTGTGATTCATGACTCTTTTTTGAACAGGCAAATAAAAATGTCGGATTTTTCTTGTTCTTTCTGACGTACTTTTGCCACTAAAGTTTTCATTTAATTTCAGATTATCCTAAACAATCTTCTACATTTTGTTTTACGTGACTCTGAAGTCAGAGTCACTTACTCAGTCTACCTCCAAAAATCAACGAGTCAGAATAATGACTCGAGGAGTCAACTTCCAAAGTTTCGAGTCAGTCAGGGCTCCCAGATTCAGTGACTAATCTGGCTGCGAGTCATGGAACACTAGGAATTCTGTGTAACTAATTGGCTTATTTATGATGTGCCCAGCTATGGGGTGGTGATGAATACGAATGGCATTGGCTGTGTAAAATTTATTAAACGAAATTATTTAAAGAAAACTGATTTAAAAAATACCTTCTTCGTAACCTAACGGCCTGTACCAACTTTACCGTATTAAAGGTAATGCCCCTTTTAACTGTCACATGGCAAATTAAAAAAAAATTAACGTTGTTTCTCACCTGCATTTCGCTTTTCTTGGTCTAGAGCGTGAAGGGTCAGATTGAACTCTCCTTTGTTTTTCGCCTACCACAATAACATCATCTTCTTGTCGAATCTTCTTAGTCTCTGCCTCCATCTGAAGTAGTTCCTTATGGACACGAAGATGTTTTTTCAACTATAAAAAAATAAACAGAAAAAATGAAAAACCATTATACTCATTTAGTTCCAGGGTTGCTGCTTTTTTTTTGTTTTTAATAAAAAAAAAAACATAAAAAACAGTTTTTAATTGTTTAAAACAGTTTTTTTTTGTTTAAAACGTTTTCTTTTCTTTCTTTTTTTTTTAATTTTTTATTTTCACATGAATTTATCAAATTCGAGTTAAAATATAACGAATGGACGCACAATTTGAAATTTCCTTAATTAAGTTTGATATTTTATTGTATTTAGTTCAAACAATGCAAAAAGATCGGAAATAGTTTATTATTTTTTTAAGCTTTGGAGAATGTAGACAAGCTTTCCTGCCTTTTCGATACCCAATCGGTTCAAAATTTCGGAATGCACGATTCCTAATGACGAAAATATCCGTTCCATTCCTACCGATGTTGAGAAGGATCTCAACACACCGAAAATGAATTCTTGAACGTTTGCCTCCACTTGACCTTTAAAAGACTTCCAGAATTCAATGGCAGTGACATTTTTTAGTATTCTTTGAAAATAAACTTTTTAAGAACAGCGAAGTCTGACCGCGGAATTTACAAGTATTACACTGGGTATTACAAGTATTACAAGTATTACAAGTATTACAAGTATTACAAGTATTACAAGTATTACAAGTATTATACTGGGCACGCTTTCCTTTCAGATTAGTTGCACTGATTTTAATAAAAATTTAACCAAACGGTGTCACTTGGTCGTCCTGACATTTGTACTCCAAATTTAATATTAAAATTATGCGTTTAAAAAGTTTTTCTCAAGATAGCAAGTGGGAAGATAACGGCCTAGAGAACAATGAATTAATTTTCAGCTTGAAAATTCTCATTACAAACGTAACGAGGTCAAACATGTAAAAACTTGTTAGCCTTTCCAATCAACTTGTGCGTACATTCAATATTTTTACGCATGTTTTGTTTTAAACAATGTTTTTTATATAAAAAACAAGTTGTTTAAAACATGTTTAAAACAGTGTTTTAAACAAGCTTGTTTTATACTCCGCCACCCTGTAGTTCAAACTAATTCGAATTTTATCAAAGACGAAATTTTTCGCATCCAGATTATTATGATTGGGGGTGTGACTAACCTGAAATGGCTTTGCACTTAATGTGAAGATACAAGTTAGAAACTTACCCCGGAATTATCTCGACACCTCTGCGGACAAAACCTGTGGATGAAATAAAATATTTTAGAAATTCATGTTTAATGAAGAATTAAAAAAAAATAATTGTGATCGGCGCACAACCTGCATTGGAAGTTTCTATGTCGAACCCTACGCAATAATGATTGATCCACAGACGTAAGTACATTCTCTCCCTTGTCTTGTGTTGAATTTTCCTGCCACTCGCATTCAGAGTCATTGGAAAGAGAGTCATCGAGAATGACATGGACATCTCCTCGCCCTATAACTCTTATTTCTTTATCAAGTTGGTCGAATTCCATTTCCTTTTTAGTTGCAGCAGGAACTTTGGAAGTAGGTTTTGGATTGAACAATTTTCCCTTTTGCAAATGAGAGTTTGGAGTATACGTACTATCGTCTTCGCTTGAGTCTGCAACTGAAATCATGTAAGAAATGGCGGAATAAAATTCAATGAAGGCCTTAAAGTACTAAATATGCAGAAGTATAGTTAATTTATCTGCCTTTTAGGTTCAATGACAACAAGAACCACAAGTGCAACTTGCGTGGTTTTTATTAAATTCTCTGTTCTAATATTTTTAAAAGAAATTTGAAATTCGCATAGTCAAAATCTAAACGGATTATTTGCAGCAGGTTCATCAGTATGATCAACTCACCGATTTTATCACCTTCACCAACCTCTTGCTCACTTTTGTATCGTTTCCTAGATTTGTTGGTTCCTGGAAAAATTCGTCTTCCAAAAGTAGAAAATCCTTCCATCTTGATATTTTCTGAATTTACAAAGTTGAGACCCTGTTCATGAGTAGAGTTTTCGGCACAAATCTTCCAATTCATCTTTTCCAGCAGCTTATGTAAGATCTTTTTCATTTCCTCCTCACTGGAGTTCGCTAGTTGGTTTGGTTCGTTACTCCTGAACTTTTTTCGGATAAGCCTTAATTCTCTGTGTAGACTGTCTACTTGCTGTTCCAAAAACTCCACTCGTGTCTCTAGCTCAACTACACGGTTATCTTCGAATCTTCCCTCGGGTTCAACATAATTGTTTGATGCGTTTTGATATTCATCGTACACCTTTTCCTCTTCTACGTCACGCTTGAATTCCATCCTTTAACAATATAGAAAAGATAAGGACAATGAATGGCCACTGCTAAATGGTCGACAGATGACTTCTCTCGGTTACAACTGATTAAAGCATTGAATCGATGAAACTGGATTTCCAGGATCATCGATTCTTGGGCAATAGGGGCTAGCTATTTTGGTTAGATTATAATACTTTATAAAATTCATTCCACATTCATAGAAACTAAGCTACTAAACTATAACTCTCAGTATTATATGATTTGTTTGTATTTATGCCCATAAAAATGTGACTAACCTTTCAACTTTTGGCATAATCCAACAGAATCCTGATACTGGCAAGAGGTAAGTTGCAGCAGCGTCCAATAACCTTTTCTGACAAGTTGGATTCACGCGACTGTATTTTTACATACCGCGCAAGAACCTAATAAAGTAGGAGTAAAGTACCGTCAGTAAATTATTTACCAGTCCTAACACCTAATGTGTTAGGTTCTTAGGGTTAGTTTATTTTCTTAGGATACGTAAGACTGCTTCAACCAACAACGGGGTTCACCATTTCTTCCCAATTTGCTCATTGGGGACTTGGCATACCAATAATGGTGTGTAAAGTTAGCTCCATTTGGGCTAACTTGACACCATTATTGGTGTGCCTGTCCCAATGAGGCTAAGTTGGTAGGGGTGTCGGACTAACTTGGCAGACCCCAATCAATATGGACGATAAGTTGGATTCGACCGAAGGGTCTGGAGTGAAAATTTATATTTTTTTAACATTAGATTTTCGATGTCAAAAGTTTTCTAAGTTTTGTTAGATTTTCCTTTTCCCAAGTGGGGTAAAATGACCTCTACTTTGTACCAACTAATAATCTAAATAAAGTTAAAGTCCAAATCGCCTTGTGTTTGGGAGCCTTTTGATGGAACTAGTCGTCTCGTCAGCCTGCAAACAGTTTGATGTTCTGAACTCTCCTCGTGTTGACTCCTTTTTGGTTTTATTACGTTTGATATCACTTTTAGAGTTAACTAACTAAATAAGGAACGATGATGACGACAAACAGGTTACCTCTAAGCTAAATAATCAACATTAGTGCATTAGCCTAGTGAACTTTAATTTATGAAGAAAATAAACAAATAAATAAACTTAACAAATTCAATACCACAGTCAAGATATCCGATCTCGAACCGCAACACAGAAACTGAGAAAGCACGACACAGCCCAGACAGCAGTGAAGTTCACATATGAGTTATTTTGTCAAAATTCAACTATACCGAGTTGTTAGGTTTTCGATAACTGCCGGTTTCGGTATTTATCTAATGCAAGCATCTAACCCTAACACTAACAACCTAAACTTAACCTAACATAAACCTAAGCTAACCTAACCCTAACATAAACCTAAGCTAACCTAACCCTAACAACCTAAACCTAGCATCTAATAACCTAAACCTAACTTAGCAATGGGCTGTAGTAATGGACCATAGTTGCTAGAGTATTACTATAGTCTATTTTTAGAATAGGTTAAGTTTAGGTTGTTAGTACTAAGTTTAGGTTGTTGGGTTAAATTTACGTTAGATTTGGTTTCGGTTGTTAGATTAGGTTTAGATTGTTAGGTTAAGTTTAGGTTGGTAGGTTAGGTTTAGATTGGTAGGTTAGGTTTAGGTTAGTAGGTTAAAGTTAAGTTGTTAGGTTAGGTTAGATGTTGGCATTGGATAATTACCGAGGCCGTCAGTTGTCCAAAACCTAACAACTCAGTATAATCAAATTTTGTCAGTGGGATATCTTATAAGCGAATTTAATCGCTTGCTAGGACTTTGTGGTGTTGTTTCGTGGTCGGTATTGAGGTTCGTCATCGGGTATGTTGACTTAGGTGAACTCAACACCTTCCTTACTAGTCGGCTAACCAGCAGTACTCCCAATACCCCACGAATATGGGCGAACAAGAGAAGTGTGCAATGTGCAATTCAAACCCGCCAACCGGAAAAATTTCAATTATGGCTCTGGTTCCCTGATATTTGGACACTGGCTCTTCTGGCTTCCAGATATGAAACCCATTAAAAAAAATTTTTTTTTGTTATAACTATATTAAACTAAAAAGCATGATGCTTCGGTTAACTTCATTTTTCAAAAAATTCTTCAGATTTCCTGAAATCAGTAGCAAATTTCATGATTCACAAAATTAGTATCCTTCATGTCATCAACTTTGGGATTATTAGCTGTTCAGTATTAGAACAAACAGATCCAAAAACAACGAATTGGAATCTCTGGAAACAATTCGAACGGAAACGTTTATATGTCGAAGCTCATAATTTGACAATTGTAATAAAAAAATTAGTGCTACTAACAGCTTACATCATTTACAATTAGCAGTCAGTTACTATGTCGAACAGAGTGAGCCAATGAGTCACAACTTTGAGTTAAGCTTAGTACTCAGGTGGGGATTAAACCCGAGCAAAAAGTGTGACAAATTTTCAGGCTAGGATGAGAAGAAACGTAGGAAAAAAGTTGAGCTGAAAATGTCATTTTTGCCCACTTTAAGCCAAGCGTAAAATAGAGGGTACTCACGTCAAGGCTGAGCAAAAAATGTTTCATGTGACTAATTTTTAAATAAATTGATTTCAAAGAAAGAGTTCGGATTAATAAATTGTCACTGTCCATTGTTAATTTAAAAAGTTTTTGAAAATTAACAGTTCTCATTCGGAAGAGGATGATGATTTAGTGTTTTTTTGATTTTCGAATTTTGAATTTTGAAAGATTAATAATTAAGATTTTAACTAGAAGTTATTCTATGTAGTCGAGATAAGCTTACGGGTTTGAGGTTTTCAAACCCAATTTAATTCTACTTTCACAAAATGAAAATGGTAATGCCCTTTTTAAACTGAAAGAAATTTCATGAAAGTTTGAAAGTTTGAAAGAATTTCAGCTTTCATTGTGTAATCTTAGGCAAAAGTCTTTTAAGAAAGCGACTTTCAAATGAAAACTTTCAAGCTTTCGCTTTCACAAAATTTTATATTACGAAGGTATTATACAGGGTCCACCAGAATTAAGTACCATATGGAGAAAGTTTTTATGAAAAATGCGTCAGAAATTTAGAGTGTTGCACTGCATCAGACAGTGCTAGAAGTAAGAAAAAGTTATTGCAAGGTTAAACGGTAGTTGAATCAAAAATTCATCATTATTTCATACATATTCGAAATGATCCAATCGTATAAATTGCTAAACTTCTAATAAAATTGTTTGTCTATATTTCAACGAATAAATTGCTCAAAATGAGCTCCGTTGGTATTAGTAACGTAACACAGGCGATAGTAGAATTCCCGTCGTACATTATGAAGAGTATCAACAGGGATTGCAGCAACGGATCAGATAATAGACGCTTTCATTTGTTCAATTGTCTCAGGGCGAGGATCTTGAAAAACAACAAACTTCAGGTACCCACATAACCGTCTACCGTCTGTCCCTGGTTTTCTCCTTATTCCGTTGACCAAGTTAATTAATAACAAATTTCGTATCGTATTAACAATGTTAGGATTAAATATTTAACATTCTCGCTTAGTATTCAATAGGGTTGCCGCGAAGCTTTGGAAGCCCTCCCATGGGTTCCCGCAGCCCTCCCGCGGCCTTCCCGTGAGTTTCCCCTAGCCTAAAGTAGGTTCCCGCAGCCCTCCCGCAGGTTCCTGCAGCCATCTTGTAGTTTCTCGCAACTCTCACGTAGTTTCCCGCAGCCCTACCGTGGGTTCCCGCAGCCCTTCTGTGAATTCCCGCAGTCTTCCCATAGTTTCCCGCAGCCCTTTCGTGGGTTTCCGCAGCCCTTCCGTAGTTTCTCGCAGCCCTCCCGTGGGTTCCCGCAGCCCTCCCGTGGGTCCCCGCAGGCCTCAAGTAGGTTCCCGCAGCTCTCGCCTGGTTTTCCGCAGCCCTCCCGCAGTTTCCCGTAGCCCTCCCCTGGGTTCCCGCAGCCATCCCGTGAATTCCTGCAGCCCTCCCGTGAATTTCCGCAGCCCTCCATTAGTTTCCCGCAGCCCTCCCGTGGATTTCCGCAGCCCTCCCGTGAATTCCCGCAGCCATCCAGTGGGTTCCCACAGCCCTCCCGTGGGTTCCCGCAGCCCTCCCATGGGTTCCCGCAGCCCTACCGTGGGTTCCCGCAGCCCTCCAGTTAATTCCCTCAGCCCTTCCGTGGGTTCCAGCAGCCCTCTAGTAGAATCCTGTCTCGAAGGTTACAGAACCTTGTACTTTATGAGGTACAAGATTCTGTACCCTTGGAGACAGGATTCTGTACATTTTCACCCGACTGAACAATGAACCTTTAAATATTCTTAAAATTAAAATATTTGCAAAATGTATCAATTAATTCATTTTCATCGATAAAATATAAATGAAAATTTTGTTTATAATATTTCTATTTGATTTATAGTTTTGTAATTACCAACCCTTTGTTTTTTAGTTGACAAATAATGATTCAAAAATAAAGTGATGTTATATAGAAATTAAAATACTTTTTAAATTAATCAAATTATTTTTTACAATGTAAGTTCATACAAATTTTATTAAACTTTACCTCCAAGTGCGTAAACCTACTGATGGTATGAGCAGTTTGATGATTTAATTCAATTAACAAGCCAATGAGTCGAGATTAAACCAAGAGAAGATGATCTGATGAGCGTGATTTCGTTGTAATAAATGATTGAAATGAAACAAGTAATCGAATGTTTAATTGGGTTGTCGGTTGTTAGAGTACGCGCGCAAAACTCTGGAGAGACAAGAATGAAAGAAAAAAGTAGGAACACCACATTTTTTTGGCATATGCTTTAACCCTTGTGCTTTCGCCATATGGTACTTAATTCTGGTGGACCCTGTATAATATTATTAACATAGGGGAGGTGTGCAAGGAACAACGGTAGAGATGCAGAAAATCTCAAATGAAATAATTGGCAACGGTGAGAGCAGTGTTAGATTTAAATTCGCACACCTCGGTAAATAAGGACTCCAAATAAATTGCCCCATTCCTGACGGATCTATCGATCTATCTATGCGTATCGATGATTATGTATCGTGTTAGCGATTGCCTCGGGTTGCTACCCGATTTTTATAATTATATAAACATCATTCTTTTCTTTTGTATTTAGAATGTATTTGTTGATGATTTTCGCAGCCCTCCGTCTGTTACGTCAGAAGTTGATACTGACTATCAAATTGACTCAAAACAAATAAATACACAGGATAATGTTCCCCAAGGTAATAAGTCCTCCTGACGTTGAATATACAATTACTCATACTCTTACCTCACTCGCATCAGAAAAAAATACAGATCGTGTCACTCAATTCCCAATTTACAACATGGTACGTAAGAAATTTTGAAGTAGAAATATGTAACAAATAACTAGGTCGTTGCTGTTGTTTAATTATCTAGAAAACTTTGGTCCAACGGAAGAAAAGAAAACACGACGAAGATGAGGCAAAGGCCAACATAGAACTTATGAAGACAGTCCAGGAATCACTCCAAAATAAAAAACAAAAGACTTCCGATCAAAACTTTTTTTGTAGTATTGGTAGACTACTCGCGCCGATACATTTTAGTATCAGGTATCGGCGCGAATAATTTTATAGACAATTTTTTTTAGAAATCCTAAGAAATGAATCAATAATTTTATTAGATTTAATATATTGGAGTATAAACTAAATGCATTAGTGTTTTAAAAATTGACTCCAGCACGCTCGCGTGAAATGTCAAAACACAACTGATTTTGATAAAAATTATGTGCGATACGAGTTTATTCAAGCATGGTTGCCGGATATCTGATAACCGGCAACCAAAGAACTCTAGAACTTAAAAAAAATCAACTCTAAAAAAGATATACTATATCCTGCAAACATGCTATATATGCTATCCGTACACATCCAGTTGCTATGCGTCAACTACGGAAACAATTGCTTTATTTATTCTGCCTTTTTGAATTGGTTGAGCCATTTAGGTTTTCCAGAGTACCTATGACCTCAAGTCGCTGTTCATGTCAACGAATAAAATCCTAGCAAATTATTTGCAAATGACATCCCAAATAGTTAATATGTACGTCAAAATATTTTACTTTTGTACTTTGACCTGAGGAATTTACATTTTTATCAAAAAATCCGTTATCCAAGTATTGGCGCAAAAAACAACAACACCCAAACCCCAAAACCCTATAGCTAACACAGGTGATTGAACTTTGGCCTCACATTAGAAACCTGTTATTGGATAATTTGGATTTCATATCACTAGTTTCAGATATAATTTTAGTTGATTCTATGAATGACTATTTGGGCTCGACTCAGACAGCCGTTTTGGCTGAATAAATAACTTAATATAAAAAATAAAATATTACACATGTGAAAAAGATATATTGAAGCCAATTGAAACAAACCCGATGCAATTATGACTCTTGGTTACTGAGAAAAAGGGACCCCAAATTTGGCTAAAATGAAGGCAGATTCCTCGAATTTCGCGCGTAATCGTTAACTTTGACAAAAATATGAACTCCATTGTGTTAGGGATACCAAATAGTACCTACATACCAAATTTCGTTCAGATCGATTCTCATTGTGATTTTGACGGTTTCATATGTCAATAAGAGTTCCTCAACAATGAAAAGAGACAAATTTGTTCTTTAGCAATAAATATGCCACTAAAGAGTTTTTATAAGATTTAAAATGAAGCAATAATTTAATTTAATATTTTTGCTGAGTGGAACTAACTACATATCTTCTAGAGTATATTTAATATTACAACTTTTTAAGTAACAGAATACATAATTCAATAAACTAAGAATTAATTTAATGATTTACTTATCCATTGTAGTTATAAATTGCAGGAGGAATGTCGTATTCCACATGGCTTTGCCGTCAAATAGACATATTTTATGGCACCCCAGCATAGGTATGGCTCACTAGCATACCTACTGAGCCATCACTAATCGAAAATAACTTCACGAGTATGAGATGGCTCTGTTTTGGAGATCTTATTGTGTGCTGGAGGACTTTCAGATTCTTGAGTAATAACAATGTGAGTAAATTCAAATTCTAAGGTTTGACGCAAGTAATGACACCCTCTGATGCTTAAGAACATTGTTGTCGTGCTGTTGGACCTTGCATACTAAAACTTTCAACTTGGAACTCCGTCAGAAACTTCATACCACAAGAACACTTGAGGGTTGATACCATGATTCCCGCTACATCATTTCTAAACTGTTTTACTTTTAGAACATATATAGCAAAGTTCACAGCAGAGTTCAGTATGTTCATAAAAGCAGCTATTTCCCCTAATATTATCCAATTTGTATTGAATGCATAAAATGCAATCAAATTTGTGGTCTGAATAACATTTGCCAAGGCAAAAATTATCACAATAGTAATTAGCGTATTTGCAATTTGAATATCTTTGCTTTGTTGGGTTGTTAAACTCTCCCTGCGTTTATTAGAACGGGAAATCTAAAACAGTAAAAAAAGTTACATTAATAAACTTTAGTCAATGTCAACTTTGCATTTGTTATCAAGTCTTAAGGTTATGAAGGGTTAAGGTTTTTATAGAAAAACGTGGCATTCAGTGTCAAAAAAACTCATTTTATATAGGATGTCCGGCTTTTTTTTAGATTGATGAAAGTACAGGGTGTCCGGCTTTTTTTTTTAGATGGAATGATGGCAACCTTTCATCCCTGTGTCACAAATTTATGTTGTGGCTGAAACCCATTTTGCGCGAAATTTACTAAATTCAAAAATTTTATTTTAAAATTTAAAAGCCTTTTTCAAATTAGATCAGTCATGATTAAGTGAGGGTAAAATGGAACCACGGTACGGAAAAACGGACGTAAGATGATGGAGAAAATCGGACCTAGTCTGTTAAACCGAACCTTTACGTAATAAGTTATTTATTTCTTAGCTAGTGACAGAATAAAGTACCTGACTTTGACCCAAATAGTGGTGATTCCTGGTGACCTCATACATGTGTTTTCGAAACCTGGATCCGTTATATCGTCACTTATCCTGACTGTAAAAGGGATTCTTATTTCCATTATTCTCATTCCTTCTATTTACACTACTCAATGTTAAAAAAATATTTATTTAAACTAATTGTACTATCAGGCCATTCGTCGATGATGCGTAGCTTATATTTATAGCTTCTCAGCTTACCCAGCTCTGGCCTCATTGCAATACCTCGGCAAGTTCTAAGTGACAAACGGCAATTGATTAAATAAGAACACGTATCAACAATTATAGACAGTTTTATGATTGAAATTTTGTAACAAAAGTTAAAAGTACACAATCCTGATAATTGAAAGTTATTAAGCTAACTTTGACTTAAAGGGTTTAGGGCAATGAGGATGAAATTTGTCAATTGATAAGTTGTCGGCTGTGTGATTAATGGCCGGAAACTACAATTGAAATTTTTTGTAAATATTGAGTAATGAAATGACTAATGAGTGACATGAAAGAATCATAATGTAAATTGAATTCCTTTTAATTTAAAAAAATTAAGTTTGAATTTCGTGAGTTGCGAATTTCGCGCCGAGTCAGAAATTTATGCTGTGACGAAAAGTCAGTTGGTCTAATGGTTTTCCGTCACAACATAAGACTTCTGGTATAAAGTGAAAGCTTACTTTTGCCTTACTAAAAAAAAACTTTACATAGTGCATACAGGGTTACGCTTAATTCGATGGAGCATGGAGGAAGTTTTTCCTTCTTATAAATCCCAAGTATTAGACTCCTGCACCTCCAACTCATGTGACAAATGACAAAAGAATTTTATCAATGTGTTTCAGATTTAATTCTTATGTCAAATTGAATCTTAATTATCAAATTAATTCATAAAATTGCACAAAATATTGCTGAAATAACTCTAACTTAAATCCATTGCTCAAAATGTCCTCCATCAGCGTGAACGCAATAACCTAACCGATCAAAAAATTCCCGTCGCACATTACCAAACGTTTCCGCAAGAATACGTGCAATTGCGGCTTTCAGTTGCTCAATTGATTCAGGACGGGGATCCTGATACACAATTGCCTTCACATAACCCCATAGCCAAAAGTCTAAAGGAGTTAGATCAGGTGATCTACCTGGCCACTCAATTGGACAGCGTCTTCCGATCCATCTATCCGGAAAAGTTTCATTGAGATATTTGCGCACGGATGAAGTATAATGAGCAGGCGCAGCGTCCTGCATAAACCAAACTGTATTTGCGGCTAGGCCTTGTTCCTCTGCCGCTTGCATAAATTCAGGAACCGCATTTTCTTTTAACGTTTCCAAATAGTTAATTTGGTTAACGTTGTGATTGAAGAAGAAAGGGACAATTACTCTGTCTCCGAGAATACCGCACCTTGAACCTTGAACCTTGATCGGTGCCACCCAGTGGGGATTGTCCTTTGACGAATAGCGATACTTGTGGCGGTTAACTTCTCCATTCAGAAAAAACGTACTTTCGTCTGAGAAAACGATTCGAAAGATGAATGTGTCATCCGCATTACACTTGTCTGTCAAAATTTCTGCGAACTGCATTCTTCTGTCTGGATCATCTTCATTTAAATGATGTAGAAGTTGAATCTTATAAGGATGCAATTTGTTTTTATCAAGGATTCTTTCGACTGATCTCGCACTCATTTCCGAATCTCGCGCAAGGCTGGGAATGCTAGTTTTTGGGTTTAAATTAATTGAAGCCAGTATTCCCACTGAATTTTCATTACTTGTGACGGATTTTGGCCGACCAGTAAGTTTTGCATTTTCCAATGTGTTGTGAGTGGTAAATTTCTTTAAAATTGCTGCAATGGTTTTGTCCTGCTTTATCGGGAATACAATACCCACAGGATGTTGGTTGTACCGCTGCATTATTGACTTTTGAGATTCGTTCCAAAATCGGAAGTAAATCTCAACTACTTTTGCTCGCGCTTGAAGTGGAAGAACCATTTCCAGGCCAAAACACGCTTAAACATGGAATAAGACAACGAAAAATTGGTTACAGTGAGTAAATATTTGTAGCGTACGGAATCAAGCATGAACACGTAAAATTTTAATATAATTTTTAACCCGTTAGCCCCTAAATACGTAAATCCTTACCGGTATCGTTTTATTTCCGACTTCAAAATTATTTCATTACAATGCAGTATGCAGTTTGCTGATTAATTGAATGAAACAATCCAAAATTAATTCAGGTGAGACGATGCTGTTTGGTGAATTAAACAAATTAATGTTTTCAAAAAAAATTCTTGGCGCGCAACTATCTGGAGGCAAGTTGGAGGGAAGTTGAAGGGACATGGGGTAAAACCAATCAAGTTTTTTTAGCACATGTTTTTATACCAATACTTTCTTCATGCTCCATCGAATTAAGCCTAACCCTGTAGTTTAAGACAGAAGAAGAAAAAGAAAGCTCACTCTATTTCGAATTAAAGTTTTCAAAGGTTGAAGAAGTTGTGGAGAGTACATATGAGTAAATTACAACGTTATGTTGAAACATCTTATAACAAAGTTTATGATAGTTACAAAACATTGCCATCTAAACTATGAAGCATCAAGAAACAAAAGCAGTTGGTATTTCGATTTAATATTCAAATTTGAAATGTCTTACTGAAGACGGTAAAATTATAAAGTAGCTAAAAAATTAAATATACTAACCTCTGCCCATATTTTAAAATTGAAGAAAGATAGAAGAATGAGTGAACCCAAGAAGTTAACTGCAATCACATAAGTCGCAATAATAATCCTCAAGTTGAAATTTTTGGCAGAATCGATTACATAGAAATATGTAGTCTCGTTTGTTGCCTTATTAAATTTTTCTCCCTCTAAACGAACTGTGTATAGGAAAAATCTAGGACAATGCATTAGAGTTGCAAAAACAAAGGCTCCAATTACAAATTTCTTAACTCTTTCCCAAGTACATATACTTCTAACCTTCAATGGATAACAAACAGCAAGATACCTTTCGGCACTGATTCCTACCGTACAGATCGCCGATGATGTAATCCCTACAAAGTAAAATGTTATTATAACAATGAAAATCATATAACGGTAGGGCATTTAATCACGGGATCATGGTGCACATTTCTACTCACGAAAATCATGGGATTTAATTATAAAGATGCCGTGACTTTCCACATTAATTTTTAGCAGCTAATTCTACTGATCCCGCAACATATTTCCATATTACAAAAAATACGTAACTGATATGGTTTATTTTTACTATATTAGCGAATTGCTTAAGGACTGTTGCGCGTCTATCTTAACATTTCTGATTCTGAAGGCGTAATCGACTTTTATATTATATTTCTAACAACCAGAAAAAGAATTTGCTACGTTCCTGACAAAGTTGTAAAATTGTAAGCTATTATTCGACACCAGAAAGCTAAATTTATATTGATTAAGTTTTGATCAGTACAGTTAAAACCATATGGTGACAGTGCACTAAATTGAGTATTAAGTTTAGGTTGTATGAAAGAAAGTATGATATTTAGAAAATTTTGTTGACTACATTCAAGTAAATGAAATTACGTTTCTAATGTGTTAATAACAATTCGATCACGTGATTGAAAAGTGGACCGTGATTAAATGTCCTGTACAGTAGTCAATGTGGAATGTTTCCAAATTAAAAGAAAACGACAAATGCTTTCCGTCCGTCAAAATTATATTTTGTACATTAGATAAAACAGAACTGTGTGTTGACGTTTTAGTATAAATTATGTTTCTTAAAACCTAAAATGTCAAAAAATTTTATAGCCAAATTTCATGAATCAAACTGCCATATATGCAATATTTAGTCCAGAAAAATAAAAATTTAAATAAGCTTAGCACCAAACATATATTGCCTTATCATTTTCTTATAAAACTAGGTATGCTTTAAAAATTTTTAGTAAGTGTGAATAACAATTCTTAATTTATATTTTAGAAAATTAATATTTATTTGTGATACCCAATTTCACTTGGATCATTTCAAAATGAGTTTTAATTTTACCCTATTCTATCCTCTCACACTTTAACTAAGCCCCAATTTCAGCATGGCAGAATTCTTTCCAGTGAAGAAATTTCTGCTTGTGATGTCTATTTTTTGTATACTCCACCGCTGGAAGCATCGATGGCAAAAACTCTGTTTGAAAAGTCAACTTCAGTGGAAGGGTATTCCTTCCAATAAGCTTGTCCGTAACTAATTTTCACCTAAAGAAAATTTTCACATTTGTAAGACAAATCATAGCGTCCTCGAGCAGAAGTATTGCTTTGCTGAAGAATGCCAATATAAAATGGGAGAGGCCTTAAAGCTGATTTAGAAATGATTCAAAAGTAAAGACTAGCTCATATTTTATCTCAGTTCTTCATTCGAGAAAATTTCATATCACTCATTCAGCTGAATAATCTCACAAAGAATTGAAATCACCTGGTATTTCTAGACCTACTTTCATTTGTCACCTCACGTTTCAGTGAGTATACATATGGTGACCTTCAAACTCAGTGCACTACCAAAATAAAAAAATAGTTATAGTGAAGGTTAATTCAGTTATATTTGAATTTCTTCTTTCATAATTAGGAATCTATTTACCCATTGAGGAAATACCACATTACACTTTTATTTTACCACCATAAATGCGTACCGTTTCCTACATCATATCGCACACAATAGAGGGCAACAAAATAACTAAAATAAATTTTCACTTGTTTAAAAAAATAGCCAGTGTTATGTACTCTTCTCCTTGACTCCAGTTTGGCCTGAGTCAGACTCACTGATTCTCGGAGTCATAACTGACTCTTTCAAATTTTGGATTCGACTCGGTTCAGAGTCATGACCTCCGGAGTCAGGTAGTACAAAGTTTGAAAATCTGGTTTGACAATCTGAAATTAAAAAAATATATATTTGATGGTGAAAGCAGATGAGAGAAAATAATTAATTAATTCTAATACAGTGGGGAAAATATTTTAATCTAGCGCGAAGTTACTTAAAGCCCATGCTCTTTGCTGGAGAAAGCCTTCGAGTAATATTAGTAATATGGATTTCGAGAGCCTGAAAAGTTAGGGATTTCAATTTCGAATTACTAGTGCCAAATTTCCATTTCAACTTGTACGGAGAGTTGAAATTTGTTTCCGATTTCGATTTCGAATGGAAAGTTGATTTCAAATTTGATCAATTTGAGATAATGAATTTCGTTTACCAATATGTATCTTATGAAAATTGGGTTTTATTTGTGAAATGTTGTAACTTAGCTCGAAATCTTAATCTAAAATTTCGATAATTGAAAATAGGGTTCGTTAAACAAATAAATCCTGGATGAATTATTCAAATAATTTATTGAATAATTCAGAGAATGAAAACTTCAATGAATTTTATAATTTTTCAAATGGCAAATTATAAACAAGTGAATTTTCTTTTAACTTCTTTACTTGGGTGGCCTTCTACTATTTTATTTTAAAGTATTCTTTACGTATACAACCGAAGCGTATTATCCTTATTAACATATATTATTACAATTTTATCTGATGTTTTCCCATAAACCTGTCAGCAAACTTTCAAAATTAATGGAAATTTTAAAAATTTCAAATACATTTAGGATGCAATTCAACAAAACGGTAAATATTGGAAAGACCTGAGACGATATTTTGTCATATGAGATACAAAAATATCGAAATCAAAATACCTTGTTTTAACTCCTTATGTAGAATTATTTGAACAATTGGTCAATAATAATTACTAATTCAAATAATTCGAATAATTCTTAATTTGTCGAAAACACGTAAATTTTCGAACGCTGTTCAAACTCGAATTTCGATTTCGATTTTGGACTGAAAGTTGATTTCGTATTCGATCATTTTGGAATTATAGGTTTTGATTACCAACAGATATCTATATTATGAAAGCTGGATTTTATTTGTAAAGACGACTTATCCCGAAATCGAAATCAAATTTTGATTTCGATTTCACGGGGCTAAAATAGCTTGGATTTTGATGTATATTTTGCAGCCCTTCAACGTTTGGCATTTCGATTTCAAATGGCTCATGTTTAACTTCAATTTTTGTAACTTAGAATTTAGATTTTTGTTGTAATGTTTTCAATTGCGATTTCAACTCGCATAAGTGTAAGTTACAGGTTTGTTTTACGGTAAATTCGTTGAAAATAATGAGAGCGAAAGTTTTTCCAACTATTTTTCCACCCTGTATTAGAATTAATATCATTTTTTTTCTCATCTTTCATCATCAAATATATATTGTTTAATTTTAGATTGTCGCACCAGATTTTCAAATTTTGTACTACCTAAATCCGGAGACAGGGGCATGACTCTGACTGATTCGNATTGTCGCACCAGATTTTCAAATTTTGTACTACCTAAATCCGGAGACAGGGGCATGACTCTGACTGATTCGAGTCGACTCCCAAAAATCAACAAGTCAGTCACGAGTCCGAGTTGAATCCAAAATTTGAGAGAATCAATTATGACTCCCATAGTCAAGTTGACTCCCATAGTCAGGTTGACTCTCAGAATCAGCGAGTCTGACTCAGGGCAAACTGGGAGTCAAGGCGAACTAAACAGAACACTGGCAATTTTTTTAAATAAGTGAAAATTTATTTTTGTAATTTTGTTGCCCATCTATTGTGTGCGAGATGTTGGAAGTGGTACGCATTTATGGTGGCAAAATAAAAGTGTAATGTGGTATTTTCCCAATGGGTACTTATAACTGACCGATTCCAAAAAAAAAATTCAAAACACCGAAAATCCTGAGAATAACAAATTTGGGATTTGGTAATTTTTATCAAAATTTATTGATATTTATTTATTTTAATTTAATATCCCAAGAAAAGAATTTAAGAGAAGAATTCAATGATGCTTTTGCCGTGCAGCATACCGTATCATACATACACAAATATCACTTATCGAATATTCTTTTTAATTGGAAATATTTCAGTATTCTCATATTCAAGTTACCCATGCAAAATATTACGTATCCGATTAAAGCAATGTAATGGAAAACAATTCCTTCCAAGTAGTGTCCCATGTCAAAATATCCAAAAATGGTATGAGGAGTCACAATAATCATTGCAGTAACTAATACAATAGAATCTGATACAGCGAGACCAAATAAAATACAATTAATTGGTAATTTATAACCCGGTTTTGAAAATATAACTGCACTAAAAATATTTCCAATTAATCCAAAGAAACATAGTAGGGCGTTAAAAACACCGTAAATGAACCAAGGGAGTCCTTCTGGATAATACTCTTTGAAGTATGGGATAGATGTATTTACCATCTTTAACTAATTACTAACTCTACACAACCAGTGTATTATTACACTGTCAGTGTAAATAAAAAGTATACAACAGCTTTAGAGAAAAAATGACAAAGCGTTATTTTCCTAGTGATTCTTATTTTACCACAATCATCTCACGCTTTCATTTTTTATAGTGGTCAGACATGTCTACATCATAAATTAAAATTAATTTTGAGATATACGCTTATATTAATTTACATAATTGAAAGCGGATTTCATTATCTAAATCTTAGTTTACAATAAAGTAAGTTAAATTTCTTCATTGTTTCCTAATTAAGTTTGTTGATTAAAAAGTTTGGCGGCGACATCAATAGCTTTAATTTCTGTGTCATTATGAAGAAAAATTGGAACTGTATGATTTCATACGTCATAATTTTTGGAGTCATTTTTGTTTACATTTATTTAATTTTCTTCGATATACAATTTCTTCCATACTGTGTTGAGTTTGTGATCAAACGAAAAATAATCAAGAAGTAGAAAATAAGATATATCAAATGTTAAAATCAAATATCAGACTTATATTGCTAATAATGAGAATCAACAACTAAGTAACATTTGAAAACGAGCGGTTAAAACGAGCGGTACTAGTGGTTTGAATCATCCGTCGGTTTGACCCTAAATTTTTCATTGAGGTTCCAAAAGCCGTTCTAATCAACATATATGACATCTAGAGGTCACTACAATTTGGTATTAAAGGTTAAGGAGTCCTAGAATATGGACTTCAAATATTACATAGTTTGCAAATACCTATTTATAAAACATTTTTTCCGAATTTTTTTTACATATTTACAACTGCGTTTCAAATTGCAATTCTATGTTGGACTGTCTGTTCTTATTGTTATTACACGTGGTAACATTTCAGGTTCAAATCGAAAACATAGTTGATTCAGTTAGAACTAAATAAAATAAGTTGTATTTAAGAAACTAAATTTGTAAAATCGGAAGTATGAAGCAGTTCTCGCCAATGTAATAAGGTCGAATGATTTTGAAGCAACAACTATCAATCTGAATCAATCGGCTAATTTCCGTAATTGTATAGAACGCTTCACAGTACTATCAGACTATCAGACTATTTGATTAATAGAACTATGAAATGTGACTCGTTTTGGAGGTCTCTGATTGTGTAGTGACTTTATGGAGTAGTAATAATCTTGATAATCTTCCTGACACATTTCGGTTAGTAATAGACAAAGCATTTAATTCTATCACAATTTTTATATCATTCGACAAATTTTTCGTTCCCCGTAAATTTTCTATAATCTGATAGTACTATGACTCTTAATACTATCAGGCGCTCTATACAATTACGGTAATTGGACCAATGAGTTTTTGAATTTAGCTTGAAATCTCATCGATTGCTAACTCAAAACGTAGTTAAAGTTCAATAGATTGTGTTGTTTTACTGCTTTCCTAATTAATAAGTCACAAGCACTATCGTCTTAGCATGGGAGTTGTATGGTGTGAGAGTTAGTAGACTAAATAATGACTCCTCTGACGTTGGTCATGAATGACCTATAGATATTTATAAGCTTACTTTTAACTCTAATAAATTTTCAAGAACGTCTGACTTTTTTTTAGTTAAACGTCACTCATTTCGACATTCGTTCTATAGTAAGCAATGTTTGGTATTTCTGCCATTTTCTAAGTGACGTCGAAATCAACTATCTTTTTGTTTAAAATAGAAGATAAATTGTCGAATTCCACTTTATTTTCGGAATGGATTTCTTCCGCTTCCGCTTGCTTAAACACACTTACGCTTGTTTCACAAAGTAATTTGTAATTTCATTACAATTGTTCGAAGTTTTACAAGTTGCCAATTACAAATTACTTGCCCATAATTAAGTTACAAATTACAATTACACAATTACAATTTTGTAATCAAATTATGTAATGCGAATTATATACACTGAAGCGCATAAACATGGATACATGGAGAAAGTTTTAACTCAAAAAAGTGTGTAAAAAATTTTTAGGAATGCGACCTCCTATCTCATTCTCTTTACTACCATGTACCCATGTTTATGCACTTCAGTGTATAATCTAATTACAAGTAACTCGTCCTGCTAATGATGGTTTATTACATATTGGTAACGTTAGGAAGTCTTCAGTATGTGAGTTATGGTTGGTTGACGATTAGAAAAACAATTCAAAGTTACTATCAGACAAATTGTAACAAAACATATTGAAAGCAGATAAACTTTTTTGCAAGTAATAAAAACCATGTGCTAAAAATTTTTGCACACGAAAAGCAGCGAGTGGGTTAACATAAACAGGGTGGCATTAAAACTTTAGATTTCTCCACAGAGCAATAAATCATAATCCATACCACCAAGATTTCGACAAGTGGAACAAGTCGTCTTTTCGATTACTTTTTATAACAAATTGTCACAGACAAGTAGTTACGGGTAAATAGATGCAGGCAAATGGTCATATGAATTGCGTGATTTTTACAGAGAGTGAAACGAAAAAGTTTGATCAGACATCAACGAAAATACAAGTGTTTTTTATCTAAACGCGTGAAAGAAATAGTAATCGTTAACCATACCTATAAAATGATTATCGTTAAAGTAAAATCTATATCGCGCAAGGTTATGTAATTAGGTGNTTTTCGATTACTTTTTATAACAAATTGTCACAGACAAGTAGTTACGGGTAAATAGATGCAGGCAAATGGTCATAGGAATTGCGTGATTTTTACAGAGAGTGAAACGAAAAAGTTTGATCAGACATCAACGAAAATACAAGTCTTTTTTATCTAAATGCGTGAAAGAAATAGTCATCGTTAACCATACCTATAAAATGATTATCGTTAAAGTAAAATCTATATCGCGCAAGGTTATGTAATTAGGTGGNATCGTTAACCATACCTATAAAATGATTATCGTTAAAGTAAAATCTATATCGCGCAAGGTTATGTAATTAGGTGGGTTTGAAGCTATAATCGAAAAGGCATCTTTAATTCTAAATTAAGTCAGCGGATTTCTCTAGCTCCATGAATACTACTCATAATGTGAGTTCGTTTAAGAGTATCCTGCAACATGTACTCACAAACACAGCTTTAGAAGTTGACCAATCCTGTTTTCACAAGCAAATGGTATCAAGCAGACTCATGCCAAACACAAGTTGCAGAAAAGCCAACATTGTTGAGTTTATAAAATCAAAGGACACACACCTTTGCCTAACATGGTGCTAGAATGTCAAGACATGAGTAAAGCTGGCATGATCTAATTAAATAAACTTTACTCAGTGGAGTGTAAATGTGAAGTCTAGAAAGTGGATGAGGAATATGCAAAAATGTTAAGGTANAATAAACTTTACTCAGTGGAGTGTAAATGTGAAGTCTAGAAAGTGGATGAGGAATATGCAAAAATGTTAAGGTATCCAGAGAATAACTTAAATACATAACCAAATGTGTATTTATTGTTACGTTCACATTTCGTTCCATTGTAGTTATTCTTCCAGTAGCTCGTTGTGAGCTGAATCACATTAAACTAATTTGGGTATTTGTGAAAGAAAATGCTTCTGAATTGCAAACCAGTGGAAGTACGCATCAACTTTACTTGTTGACCCTATAATGTGCTAATTTTGTAAGTTAAGTGGCTTCGGAATTCCAGTTATTATTATAGTAATGCACCTTTTCATGTTTTTATGAAAGAATAAGTTGTTACGCCAATGATCTGCAGCCATTTTGAAGACTCATTAATTTTTGTGTGGAGGGTGAATTTTTAATTGCCTTTTGTCGTTTTCAAGTGCTATATCAATTGAAGTTGTTAACTTCAATTTTTCAAAATTACAGATAACTCTCGTTAAATCGGTGATCATACGATCAAATTGTTTAATCACACGATTAAATTGTTGCATCAGAAAAATATTCTGTCAAAATTAGATGTATTATAAAATATTTCCCTACTTCATGAGAAATACTTATTTGGAGCAAAAACAAGTTTCGTTTTATCAAGAATTTGGTAACTTTAACAAAAATTAATGAACAAAATCAATATAAAGTTAGTACTAATGTACATTTCAGTTTATAATTTCAGTGGAGGTATTACAGACAAAGAATTGATAAATCAGTATGTGGCCTAAGGTACTTTTCTGTTTGATCATTTTTTACTCGTAAGTAGTAAGTCTAAAAGTGCATAAATGTGGTACATTTCCTTCCACTCTTGATAATCCTACTGCAATCTACGATGGCAAAAACGACATCTACATCATTGGTGGGCAGCGTAGTAGTAGNGCTCTTGATAATCCTACTGCAATCTACGATGGCAAAAACGACATCTACATCATTGGTGGGCAGCGTAGTAGTAGTATGTCAGATGAAATATTAAAGTTAAATATAATAAATTCAACACTTCAAGTTGCCGCTAATTTTCCGTACGGTGTTGTCGATGGCGTCGCCGCTATAAATGACAATGGGGATATTTTTTACTTGGGAGGGAAACGGAGGTAAGCGATTTTAAATTGTATTCATTTGTGAAATTAAATTAAATTTTTTAATATGTGAATGTATACATTTGGATTAAGCCGCAGATTGGTTAGCGAAGTATATTCCATAATTTGTGTCATCTTAATAGAGCAATGATCTGTATATCAACTCCAAATGGAGTCGGGAAAGAATATAGGTGGTAAAACCTTATACAACAGGCACCGATCGGATTATAGTGAAAAGTGGCACAAATTGATCCCTAGACGCTCTTAGCAACGTGTCAGTCTGGGGCGTCACTGTGCTTAACCTGCAGATGTCACTCAAAGTCAACTAATGGAATTGGCTGTTTATGCCTAAGTGATAAATCGCTAGAGACCACAGTCCATTATGTTTGTAATCCCGTGCTCAATTTCATGATTTGGTGTGGACCATATGATCTCTAGAGTTCAGAAAAAAAAAGTTGATTTTTGCCAATGAGACTGATATGTTACTATTTTCTATCAAAATCATAAGTCTATCTCCAGGATAAAGTATTACTTTTGTAACGAATCGGTGCTTTCTTAGAATATTTTTTCAATTTTTCAGATAAGTTAGAACATAACACTCGTAATTTAAAATTTGCTTAGCTATTTGTGCATTGAAATAACAAGTATTATGAAATACGTCGATTTGGACTTTGCTAAAAGTCGATGAGCGACTTTTGTTTTATCAACTTTCTAAACAAAATTTAGTTCGAAATAGTAAACAATTAACTACGATGTATTATTGCAGCCCTTCTAATCTGTATCTGTTAATATCCATCTACCGTTTAAAGTTTTTAAACCAAATAAAGTAAATTGTGATGCAGTGCAATTATGCTTAACCGTTAGAAACATCCTTCTCTGGTCGAAGTTCACTTTCGCTGCTGAAACAAGGACACTAACCACTTTCGCATAATGAGACCTACTTATTAGCAATATTCAGTAAACAATTTAGAGAACAATTTATAAAGGAGANACCACTTTCGCATAATGAGACCTACTTATTAGCAATATTCAGTAAACAATTTAGAGAACAATTTATAAAGGAGATTGTGTTATTTGATTTGGTGCTTTTCAAAACAAATTTAAAATATTGATTGCGCTAAACCTCTTGTAACCAACTTTACTGCAACTTATATAACTTCTGTATTATCCATGAAATTGAAATTCAGGTCAAATAATTGTAACAAATTTCTTATTAACTTTGCAATTAGTTATACATTTTAAAATAATTCTTTCAAACTACGTACAATTCTAAGTAGCTGGTGTAAACACCATTAATATTGTTAGGATTTAGCTGACCTATGATGCTAAACATCCTCTCGTTCCTTCCGAAACTTGTGTTTAATTTAATTTAAAACAACTTCAAAAAGGAAGTTCTAAATTACAAATAAAAATTAAACTAAATTGAAAGAAATCCAAAGAGAAACTGAAAAATTTGANACCACTTTCGCATAATGAGACCTACTTATTAGCAATATTCAGTAAACAATTTAGAGAACAATTTATAAAGGAGAATGTGTTATTTGATTTGGTGCTTTTCAAAACAAATTGAAAATATTGATTGTGCTAAACCTCTTGTAACCAACTTTACTGCAACTTATATAACTTCTGTATTATCCATGAAATTGAAATTCAGGTCAAATAATTGTAACAAATTTCTTATTAACTTTGCAATTAGTTATACATTTTAAAATAATTCTTTCAAACTACGTACAATTCTAAGTAGCTGGTGTAAACACCATTAATATTGTTAGGATTTAGCTGACCTATGATGCTAAACATCCTCTCGTTCCTTCCGAAACTTATGTTTAATTTAATTTAAAACAACTTCAGAAAGGAAGTTCTAAATTACAAATAAAAATTAAACTAAATTGAAAGAAATCCAAAGAGAAACTGAAAAATTTGAGATTCATTGTAAATACTGAAATTAATACCAGAGAACTGGTATAGTCCCAGGAAAGAGTCGACCACTCATCATGTCACTAAAGGAAAGTCAGAGTATTGAGCTAAACTTTTGGCTCAACTATTTTGTATAAATCCCTCCCAGCCGCAATGTTCCCTTCTAGTTTCTATTTGAGTTTTTGTCTGATGCATATTATCCAAATTGGCTAATGGGAGTTTAACAAGTTTTTTTTAAATTGTTTTTTAATTCACAACGTTCATTTCATTAAAACAGACGAATCAATTTGAAATTTTGTAAGAATGTGCTTAAACACAATATCAAAGTGCATTTTCGGTGGGTTTTGCAAATTTTTGAAAATAAATTATTTTAGAATGTTTAAAAAATTTCTATTTCAAATAGACTAAAAAGTCACACTCACACATTTGCAAAATCACGTTAAATGTATTTTTAATTTGAGTTTTGGAAATCCTCGTAAAAGTTCAATTTGTTACGTTAAATATTCACAAAATGCCGAAAGATTATTGAGAACAAATTTTGAGACAAAAATTGGAGAAGTGGGTGTACTTCTACACTGGACCATTTCTATACTGCATTTCTAAACTCTCAAAGGAAAGTTTTTAACTCATACTTGTCATTGTTTCTGGGGATCAAAGCCTCGCTTGACTACTGTGAGAGTAAGAGTCTCCTCACATCTAACCATCTGAGCGATACAGATTCCTTTCCACAGATCCCCCTTCTCAATCACACTGGATCCCAATGTTAATTTTCAAAGGTCGAATGTATCCCCTAACTCAGCACACCTAAACTTAATTTTCTACGGATTTTGCAAATGGTGAAAATTCAATGCCCAAATTATTTACAGCTAAAGAGATAACCTAACTAACGGAGTGCGCACCCTGGAAGACTTTGAAAAAGTCTTGGGGTTGGGGAGACTCGAACTGGGATTCTGCTTGCCATCACAAGTGAGACAAAAAGTAGAGTAGCGGATGTACTTCACCACTACACCATTGTTCTCGTTATCTCACAGGAGAGTTTTTATCTCATACTTGTCATGTCTATGGAGATAAAAGTCTCGCTGCACTACTGTGAGACTCCACATCTATTCACCTGAGCGATATTGAATCCTTTCTACTAAAACATAAGGTCAATATAATTAAAAAATTTTTTGTTCCAAAGTCTGTTTGTAAAACAAATTCTTTTTTGTGACTATACTCCAAGCTCCTCTTCACAGTAACTCGGATGACCCTCATGACAGAATTTTTGAAAACCTTAAAGCGGAAGCGCATTTCTGGAAACTACAGAGTATCCAGAAATTCTGACATAAGGATTATCCGAGTTACCATTCGAGGTGTAGTTCTAGTTATATGTGGCTAGTATTACTGCATCATATCTTGGTTTACACACAAATCATCAATGGAAATTAACAAATAAATATTTACAGCACCTTCCAAAATGCTGCCAATCTGTACATAACCAAACCAAATACATATTATGCAACATTTTGAAACTTTAAGAAATAATTTGATAGTATTACATTGCTATCACAATTTCATAAAGAACTGCAAAAATGTGACATAGTCCAATTTGTTATAGTTTAAGCAATTTAATAGATTGTTGCACATGACATTATGTTTTTTTTTTCAAACAAAATTTTTTCCAATTATACCATTTTATGCAGAAATTTGTTTCAAATCCATTGACGTTGCAGTTGTGTAATATAGCTAGGCTTTACTATCCTTATAGCCCAAAAATGGACAATTGTTATAGTTGTATAAAGCAAATTGCAAATTCGAAACAAAACTGATACGGTTATGTATATAGTAATTGCTGTAAATTGAAACAATGATTTTGTTGCTTCATATTAAAATAGTTGATTGCCATTTAGGTGATAAATTCAATTACAATAAAAAAAAATATTATTTACTATTTTTAGTTGGGCATCCGAAAGTGGCAACCCTAGTCCTACTCAAGGAGTTTTTAAAATTCTCAATGGAAGTTCAGTTGAAGTTGCCGGTAAACTTCCAACAAGCAGGTACACCCAAAGCTCGGTTAGAGTAGGTGACGCTATTTACATATTTGGAGGAGACAACTCTATCTACACGACGTCAGGAACTCGAGAGATAGAAGAGTTCAACATTACCACAAAAACTGCTCGGGTTGTTGCATATCTTCCAAAATATATCAGGTATTCAATCTATCTTTCAAATCTACTGTGAAAGGACAAACTGTAACGAGTTTTCAATACAATAGAAACAAACCACTAAGAGTGTTTTTTGTTGTAATAAAATTTTATTTGTAATTATAATTTTTTTATATTTAGAGCGACTTCAGCAGTTTATGATGGACAGGATGTATATATCTTTGGAGGACATTATGGTGGAGATTATGGAAAATCACTTGATGAAATCGTAAGGTTTAATCCAAAGACATTTGAAGTGGAAATAATTACCACCCGCTTGCCGACACCGATTTCGGGGTCATCAGCAGTGATGGTGGGGAAGTTGGCGTACATTATTGGAGGAGATCGGCTTTTCAAAAGCATCATTGTTTTTGATACTACCAATCAAACCATCTCTACCATTCCTGTTGACAGATCATTTAGCACTGGGGCATCATCAGTATATGTTGAAAGTCAAAGAAGAATTTACGTTTTTGGGGGGTACATGTCCAATAGCTTCATTTGTATCGACTTCAGACCCATGAAAGTTGACTGTGCAAAAGCGCCAGATGGGGTCTATGTCGACCCGTTTGATTGCTCAAAGTTTATTATGTGCAGTAATGGAAAGTCCTACAGCATGGATTGTCCTAAAGATTTGTTTTTCAACCCCGAGAAACTTTTCTGCGACTACCCATCGAACGTTATTTGTCCTTAGTCATTAGATTAAAATAAAGAATCAGAATTTTGAAATGTAAAGTAATCCATCCATTTTTGCCTATTATTATGCTCAAAGCTGAAGGAATCCATAAATTGCAAATTTCTTAATCATTTATTATGTCAATTTTCTGTTTCATAATCTTCGAATCGCATATATCACATTACTTGGAAATATTACAAAATTTTGTTTGATGCTGAGCATATTTGAATAATGTTTTTATAATTTTTTGAGGAAATAATAATGTAAGAAAAAACGAAAAATATAAAAATAAGAAAATTTTTGTTTCATTTACAAATTGTATATTTTTTGTAAAACTGCATAAAGCCATATTTACAGCTAGCTTTCGATTTAGAGAGATTAGTACTGGGTTGTACAGTCTGTTCAGTTTTGTAAGTGAAATTCAGGCTCTAGAGTTTCATAAACTCTCACATGTTTGACTAGTTCGCACTTTTTGACCTAAGAAAAGTGGACTAAACTTTCTTAGCCATGATTGACAGCAACTTGAGCAGTACATAATGTATCCAAGTGTTTGACGTAAAATCAATTTTTGATTTTTCGTAAAATCATTTGACAAAAACTTCGTCTTCCAATTTAGACGCACTTTAAGATTTCGGTTGTTTACTGAATTGAGTTGGAAAAGTTTTTCTTTTGGTTTATTAATGGTTATCTCCATTGCATATAACTTTATTCAGTAAAGATGAAATGAGTTTGTGCTCGTCATAAACACCTTTGTGAATGTTGAGTTAACAGTGCAGTAGATCAGTTGTATTTCCAGGACTTTTCCCCGCTACAAAAATCTTAAATTTTCTGATGATACGATAAAATGTCGTAAAGTTGACGAAGAAATGCGAATGGGCTGTGTTGGTTATATACAAAAGAGTCAGACTATCTTGGCAAAAGAAAATTCTAATTTATTCTTCTAAACTTTCAACTCCATGTAACCAAATATAGGCTCTAAGATTGAAGCAGAAAAGGACGCTAAAAACCGTATTCATCTACTTCAATTTGCCACTCGTTTATGTATGTTAATTCAACATCTCAAATATTTAAACTTTGTTCTATAATGATGTTAGAATTTGCTAGTTTGGCTACATGGTGAAAGATGATAGAAGACGTTGCAGAGACTAATAGTTTGGTTTAGTGTTGCGTTGGTTTCTACAATTTCTACAAATTGGTTTCATTTTACATGGTTTCGCTACTCAGGATGCATGTACACCAATTCTTGTTATTTGAAATCCTTAATGGAATTAATACTTTCCGTCACGAGGAAAAGGAATGAAAAATCATGCAAATATCAGCAGCATGTGTAGTAACCTGGTATATATACTTCTTAAACTTTGCTGATAATTTTTGGTATCCAATCTATTATGTCCTTGCCGATTATGTCTCAGGTGTAACACTAACGTTTAGACTTCTGTTGAGGGTTAATTTAAATCTCCCAGTATGAATTAAGCTCAAAGCATGTAAAACTGACGACCGACTTTATGCCTAGCACCTCTATCTCATTGAATTGGGGATTTGACAATTAGTCCTGATTTCTGCGCATGCTTGTTACTCCTGACTTCTGCGCATGCTTATTAGGCCACTTCCACTCAATCCCACTCAATTACAAAGCTACCAACTCCAAAGTTCATTCCTAAAGTTGCAACCCTAGGGAGAAGTTATGTGGAATAGTCCAAAAATTTAGTTCAATAGTGCATCTTCGTACAAGTGAATTTAGTACAATAGTGAATCACTATTGTTTGAAATTCACTATTGTACTAAGATTCACTAGTATAGTGGATAGCAAGGCCAACAAAAAAAAGCTCGGTTGGACTACGGTTTTGACGAAGTGCCAAGTTCTAGCGAGTCTGGCAACGAAAATGATGGAGATTTGGAGTGCTTACTACGAGTGTTACGGAGAGCGATGAGGAATAATGGTGTCCTTAAGGTATCCAGCCAGGATCATCTACTGACAAATAACAACTACATGATTTCATTTTCCAGTTTTAATTTTTAATGCTGCCTAATGTACAATTTTGATAGTACATTAATTTACAAATTAAGACCAAATTAGACCAATCACTTTATTTTCACCCAAACTAGTTTTTGAGGTATACAAAATATGTTTGGAATCATTTTGTCCTTAAAAGTTCCGATTGCAACAAACTAGAGCTCATCATTTACTGATGTTAGTTTGTTTCTCAACCGTTCCTATATGTTGAATTATTTCACGTTTACCTAAAAGAAGGAAACCAAAATCATTCATATAGTTGATGGAAATAATTAATTAATTGTGAACATATTCATACGCATGGATACGTTAACTTGTTTCGCAATAGAACCAACTTCCTCGACATATCTTTTTGTCAATTTGTTTTCTTGTTCTGTGTCTCGTTTACTAATGTTAGTCTGTTTCTCGACAGTATTAATATGTTGCTCAATGTACCGCTTTTTTCTGTTACCCAGACCTAAATTCTCTTGATGTAACACATGTGCATTGTATTGGCGAATTCCGGACTTGGCTCCTATAAATTGTTATAAAATACATACTTCAGATAGGTAATATTAGCATTATAGAAATTACAACTCTACGCAATTGAGTTCAGTTCATATTCGAAAAGAATATCGTGGGATAAAGATATATATCTAATGAAAGTATGATTTCATTTTTACCAAAAATATCTAATAAAGACTTTGTAATAACTTTGTTTCATCGAAAAATAATTTAAATTTTACTATGGAAACATTTGTACACAAAATATTACCGCGTAACCTAGAAGTTTGTGGGGATTTGAGCATAAGACTCAATCTCCACTACTGTACTCATAAATGAAACAGTAGACTTCTTACCTGGCAATGAATGACCAGGAAGGAGAGTTCGGAGTTGTATTGAGTTTGAGAACAGNAATGTCGAAATTCATCTGTCACTGTCATATGTCACTACCATCTTTGTGGCGTGATATTTTGTGTAAATTGTTGAAAAATACATGTGTATGTCAATATGTCAATATGTCATTTGATTGTGGCATAGGACCNAGGAGAGTTTCGGAGTTGTATTGAGTTTGAGAACAGGATTGCCCAACTAGGCTCTGTAGCACAAATGGTTAGTGAATTGGGTCCGGAATATCCAAGACGTGGGATCATACCCCACCAGAGACCAAATTTTTGTGGCAATCCCTGTCTCAAACTCAAAGTGGCGGGTCAGCCCCGCCACAAGTTATAAAAATTAGTTTATTCCAAAATAATTGTTGACAATAATTTGAATTATTTTGATGATTAATTTTTATCCTTTGGTGAGAAAATTCTCTAGGCGAAATGTTTGCCTTTAAGATATCTGACAAAATGTTGGCCCGGTTAATTAAAAAAATAGCTTTTGAAAAAACCATAAGTTATAAATTATATCATTATAAATTTTTCTTTTGAATTCTAATACTCGACGTATTTGCTAGTTCAAAATTTAATATTCTAAATTTAATTATTTACCAGAATCTAATATAAAGTGATATATGTTTCACTAGTGTATACTACTTTTCAAAACTTTTGAATAAAAGTATAATTTTATTCATGATGAATTTATCCAAGAAAGCTAATGCATAAATTAATAAACTATTTACTCTAGGTTTTAATTGTTTAGCGTGAAATGGGTTTGTTAGCTTTTCTAGTTTTCAGTTTTGTGTTTATATAGTTTTGGGGTATAGAAACGAATATATCACATAAAAATTATTACCATTATCACTTGCCGCTTTAGGTAGAATATCTGCTGTAGCCAATGACATTACTGGAATACAAGTTTAACCAAACTTACGTTCACTCTGCTAGTAGTCGAGTTTTCGTTAATAAAGTATATCATACCATCAACTGCCCCACGATTTTCTATTGTATCAGGCATATTTCCATTGAATACTTGTATACCCCGCTTGTCTAGTTAAAGCACAATATTAAACTCGGAAATTTATAATCAATCAGGTACTAGTTTCATGTAATTCTTATAAAAGGAGACAGCAGTATTTAAGAATAATATTTATAGTCTAAAATTTCTTACCTATTAAATTTCCACTTCCAGCAGTAAGGCAGAAGGTTACCAAAACAAATAAGAGTGAGATATCCATAGTCCTCAACAAACTAGAAATTTTTTGGAAAAATATGTATGGTTGCCTGACACCTGTTTCTTGTCTATTTATACAAAATTTTGATTTAGAAATGTAGATGATTACAAATGTCTCATACAAAATATTATGTTGAAATCTTAATGCGGTTATAATGAATCCTGTAGTTCATATGAAAGATTATTACTAATTAGTGAACAACAAAATTTTTGTGAAACAAAATTTCTTGTATTTTTCAAACTGTCGAAAGTTAGATAAATGCAATTCTACTGATTTTCATTCGTTAAAAGTTAATTCTAATTTAAGTAATTTTTACATTACTCACTCTCCTAACTTAGCCTTCAATTTTATATCACACACTGGTTTGATTCTTTATTCTAATTTTTGCAACTCATCCTAGAATTTTTAGAAGTTAGAAACTGATATAGAATATGCTCCAAAATTCTATTTAATTACGCTGTATTTTAACTAATATGTTCACTGATTGAGTTTTATGGGACGAGACGGGACGGGTCGAGTTTTCAAAAGTCAAAAGACGGGACGGCTACCAAAAGTGCCCATCACTCCTTAGTAGTACTCGAACCAATATATTTACTTTTCTCTATTTACCGAATACTGATTAGTATTCACACTTATCATTTCGCCACCATCTCAATTCTGGACAGATTGTTGTAAATAGTTTCAAAAGTGTACGGATATGGCAGAAGTGAAAGACTTCAATCTCATCACTCCCGCTGACAAAAATGTCTCCCGAAATTGCAAAAAAACTAAACAATTATTCTTATTTCCCCAATAAATGATGAATTAAAATTTTTTTTGTATTTATTCGGATTCTAAAAATATGAAAAGATGCTTTTAAAAATTCCTTTAATTTTATAAGACAAAATTTTTAATACAAACTGAATTTTGATAAACAATATATGAATAATTTATAAAGCTTTTAGAATTTGATTTCAATAAGGAGATGAGTGGAAATGCACCTCATAAGTGAGCCCAGAACTCGGGTAAACGATAATTTTGCTGTTCTAGTAAAGAATCTAACTTAAAAATTTGGTTATATTTTGATAATTAGATAAATTATGTAAATATAAAAGTATTGTTTATATTATTATATATGTAATTTATTAATAATTGAAGTAGATGCAAATTGTATATTCATTTTTCTGTATAAACTTGATTTTTGAGTAAAAATGTCCTAAAATTTTTCGAGAAATTTGAAGTTTTCTTATTAATTCTAGAAATTTTTCAAACGATTTTTTATTGTGTTTTTGTTCTGATTTTCTTTTAATTCAAAACGTTGATATCAAAAATTAATTATCTCTAATTTAAAAAATAATAATAAAAAACACTATAAATGAAGCGTGATTGGTTTATATATTATTTAGAAGAATTTGGATTTAGCGAAGATTTTTATAAAGTGAAGGTTTAAAAATTCTTACACAAATTTGGTAGCATTGTTTCTCGTAATTTATAGTTACATGATGTGCGGATTTTTGCACTTTCACTGCCATTCTATGTCGTTAGATAACATTTGGGGCTTTTGAGAACCAATATTTTTTTTCAAAATTCTATATTCAACGGTTAAATTTCTTTTAAATGTTTATACACGGGGAAAGAAAATTTAGTGTGAAGGAAACTTTGGAGGTTAAAAGTTTTTCTTTCCTGTTTCGGAAATATTTCTTCCTTCCTTGGTTACACGAAGAAAGCTTATTTTATTAATTTTTGAATCGAGATATTTTTCATGAAAATTTCCGCTCAACTGGTCATGTTCAACTGGCCATGCGACATCCACGCGGGAGATGAGTTGAATTTATTTATTCCCCCCCCNGGGGTCTATCAAAATTGAAAAAAATTTCGTTTATTTATAGGTAAGACATGCTAAACGATGTTCAAATAAGCCATGTTCGGATTTGACCATTTTTTTTCAAGGTCAATAACCCTAGAACCCTGAGTCCTATTTTAGCATCCTCAGGAGCCACGATGTTTGATTTTGCTGAGTTTCACGTAGATGGAACATAACTGAAACTGTTAACTTTGATGACTTCTAGAGGTCAAGGATCAATTTTCAAAAAGATACGCTCATGAGCAAACTTGGTCATGAAAACGACTAGTATATCATTATGCCATTCTCTAAAGCAGCACCTCAATTTGGTTCAGTTTGTAGTGTTCTCTATGACTCTGACTCTCTTGATGCCCATGGTTTTTGAGAGTCTGGAGTCATGTCTATGTCAGTCGTCTCCCAGATTTGGAAGTCAGTACCCTTTTCCAACATTCGCAAATGAGCCTATAGTGGACTGATTTCCCCTATTTTTCTCTTTTGCTTCCAACATTAAATAATAATAAAATTTAATTTCAGATTATCCTCGACCCGATTTTCAATATTTTGTATTATTTGATTCAGAGTCATGACTGACAAATCAAAGAATCAGTCATTACTCCGAGAGTTGAAATTTTACGCACACGCACTGTAATCTATTGTTGGTTCTATAATATTATTGTAAACAAGTTTCAATGACAAAAAAAAATATAAATAATCTGACACATACAATTATTAAAGATTCAATTTGAAACTGGCGGTGAATGCCCATAGTCAAAAGCTAACTTTTTTCTTCAAAAAATGGGTATTTGCTAAGTATATACTTCTAACAACAACATAAATTTTCCAGATACTCAAATCCTATAACTTTTTATACTGATATTCAGTGTGGAAATATCTCAACAATTTATCGAAATAATCGAACACCTTCATGTACTCATGTAAGTCAATAATATACATTTTTGTTTTAATAACTCTTCTGTCTGTCTTTTGGCTGGATAAAACTTAACTTAGAGNTAAGTCAATAATATACATTTTTGTTTTAATAACTCTTCTGTCTGTCTTTTGGCTGGATAAAACTTAACTTAGAGGTCGAGGTACGTAAGTCCAAAATAAATTGATATGGATTTCAGTTCGGGAATTTATCATCAATGGTATACATTCATGAAAGTATAGAAGTTTTCATAAATCATGCTCATCAAAATATCTGTTGAATGGTATAAAAAGAAACAAAAGAAATGAAGGAAGTTCCAATTAAATTCATCAGCATCATAGGGTTTTATTGGACAATTGAGCAACTCGGCTTAATCCATCCGCGAAATTTGTAAATAAGTTAAAATTAAATTTAGTCATTGAATTTTGGTAAAAATTGTACAGAGGTAATAATAAACCTCGTTCCAATTNTAAGTTAAAATTAAATTTAGTCATTGAATTTTGGTAAAAATTGTACAGAGGTAATAATAAACCTCGTTCCAATTTTCTATATCTAGATGGTCTATGGTAAAGGCATCGGGCAAGAAAGTATTTTTGGTTTCCTGCATCGCTTTGCATATAAATAAATGGGAGAATGACAGTAAGTCTTCACAATATTTGCAATCCTTTTTGTTTGCAGAAAACAGTGTTTGAGTTTAGACGAGTTTGAGAGTTAATTGACACGAGATGACGTGGGAGAGGAGATGATAGGTATATTTCTGGTGAGGTAGAAATTTTGATACTAGAGTATTGTGACATATTTGTGGATTCTGCTACTGATTTAAGATTCCAATTAAATTTTATTTGGTNTTCTGCTACTGATTTAAGATTCCAATTAAATTTTATTTGGTACTTGTGAATTAATTGTAGCAGTTTTTTGTCGCTACAAATACTAAATTTTTGAAAGAAAAAATTGTTAATATTGCTTTGATTACATTATACAATCCAAATTTAAAAAATTACATATCACTATCAACATAAACTTATTACAACATCATAATATAGAGATAATTCAATCAGTAGAGTGTACATATACCAAAAANTACTTGTGAATTAATTGTAGCAGTTTTTTGTCGCTACAAATACTAAATTTTTGAAAGAAAAAATTGTTAATATTACTTTGATTACATTATACAATCCAAATTAAAAAAATTACATATCGCTATCAACATAAACTTATTACAACATCATAATATAGAGATAATTCAATCAGTAGAGTGTACATATACCAAAAANGCATGTTTTCAACTAGCCCTAACTTCCAAACAAATCTATTTGCACGAATTTAAATCCAGATATTTCTCAAAAACTTTCCTCTAGAGCTCGGTCCTATTTGAGGAAAGGACCAGAAAATTGCTGGAAAGATTTTTAAGAAAAGTTTCTGATGTGGATACATGGTAAAATTTGACTTTTCACGAAACTTTCCATCTTTGCAGATAGTTTCTTTCCTCGTGTATATCAGGCATTACATTTATTTAGCGTTGGTGAGTGGGGTCTATCAAAATTGAAAAAAATTTCGTTTATTTATAGGTAAGACATGCTAAACGATGTTCAAATAAGCCATCTTCGGATTTGACCATTTTTTTCAAGGTCAATAACCCTAGAACCCTGAGTCCTATTTTAGCATCCTCAGGAGCCACGATGTTTGATTTTGATGAGTTTCACGTAGATGGAACATAACTGAAACTGTTAACTTTGATGACTTCTAGAGGTCAAGGATCAATTTTCAAAAAGATACGCTCATGAGCAAACTTGGTCATGAAAACGACTAGTATATCATTATGCCATTCTCTAAAGCAGCACCTCAATTTGGTTCAGTTTGTAGTGTTCTCTATGACTCTGACTCTCTTGATGCCCATGGTTTTTGAGAGTCTGGAGTCATGTCTATGTCAGTCGTCTCCCAGATTTGGAAGTCAGTACCCTTTTCCAACATTCGCAAATGAGCCTATAGTGGACTGATTTCCCCTATTTTTCTCTTTTGCTTCCAACATTAAATAATAATAAAATTTAATTTCAGATTATCCTCGACCCGATTTTCAATATTTTGTATTATTTGATTCAGAGTCATGACTGACAAATCAAAGAATCAGTCATTACTCCGAGAGTTGAAATTTTACGCACACGCACTGTAATCTATTGTTGGTTCTATAATATTATTGTAAACAAGTTTCAATGACAAAAAAAAATATAAATAATCTGACACATACAATTATTAAAGATTCAATTTGAAACTGGCGGTGAATGCCCATAGTCAAAAGCTAACTTTTTTCTTCAAAAAATGGGTATTTGCTAAGTATATACTTCTAACAACAACATAAATTTTCCAGATACGCAAATCCTATAACTTTTTATACTGATATTCAGTGTGGAAATATCTCAACAATTTATCGAAATAATCGAACACCTTCATGTACTCATGTAAGTCAATAATATACATTTTTGTTTTAATAACTCTTCTGTCTGTCTTTTGGCTGGATAAAACTTAACTTAGAGGTCGAGGTACGTAAGTCCAAAATAAATTGATATGGATTTCAGTTCGGGAATTTATCATCAATGGTATACATTCATGAAAGTATAGAAGTTTTCATAAATCATGCTCATCAAAATATCTGTTGAATGGTATAAAAAGAAACAAAAGAAATGAAGGAAGTTCCAATTAAATTCATCAGCATCATAGGGTTTTATTGGACAATTGAGCAACTCGGCTTAATCCATCCGCGAAATTTGTAAATAAGTTAAAATTAAATTTAGTCATTGAATTTTGGTAAAAATTGTACAGAGGTAATAATAAACCTCGTTCCAATTTTCTATATCTAGATGGTCTATGGTAAAGGCATCGGGCAAGAAAGTATTTTTGGTTTCCTGCATCGCTTTGCATATAAATAAATGGGAGAATGACAGTAAGTCTTCACAATATTTGCAATCCTTTTTGTTTGCAGAAAACAGTGTTTGAGTTTAGACGAGTTTGAGAGTTAATTGACACGAGATGACGTGGGAGAGGAGATGATAGGTATATTTCTGGTGAGGTAGAAATTTTGATACTAGAGTATTGTGACATATTTGTGGATTCTGCTACTGATTTAAGATTCCAATTAAATTTTATTTGGTACTTGTGAATTAATTGTAGCAGTTTTTTGTCGCTACAAATACTAAATTTTTGAAAGAAAAAATTGTTAATATTACTTTGATTACATTATACAATCCAAATTAAAAAAATTACATATCACTATCAACATAAACTTATTACAACATCATAATATAGAGATAATTCAATCAGTAGAGTGTACATATACCAAAAAAATAAAGTAAAAAATAATTGTTTCCTAATTCAGAAAGAATTGTTACAAATATATTAATCTCACTAAAGTACAAAAATGGACCAAAATTGATTCAAATTTTAACCCTTGGACTTGATTGTTTTTGAAACCAGAAAAGAAGATAAAGAAAGATAAGGCACAAGTAAACTTAAGTGATATGGTTGCTTCATTTGTACTTTTCAGTTATTGTAAATTCACTGAAGCGACAGTGTGTAGTAGAAAGTTAATTGAATTCATTCCTTTTTTTTAATTCTCTTGTTAAAATAAATCAATGATGGCTCAGAAGTGTTTCCTAACAACTTCATTTTTGTACATTTGTGCAATTTCTCTTTCTCTCTTAGTACAACGTGTCAGTTGTTACAAAATTCTAGCACTTGCACTTATGGTAACCCCAAGTCATAAAATTACATTTGAACCACTACTTGAAGAGCTTGCAGCAAGGGGTCACGAAGTTACAGTTGTTTCACCAATCCCGACTAAAAAAATTATTAATAACATGCGTGAGATACTAACATTTGAACTAAGCACTGTTTTACCTTTGCCCAATACATTTGAGATGAAAGAGCGTGGTGAGGATATAAATCCACTGGAGGTTTTGGAACGATACAACAACATATGTGACATGAGTCTCATTTTACCCCAGGTGCAAGAACTTCAGAAAGAGAAATTTGATTTGGTCATAATACCAAGCAATTTCAACGAGTGCGCAGCCGTGTATGCTTCAGCATACATTAAAGCTCCAATAATTTTAGTGAGTTCAGTCTCTNATTTCAACGAGTGCGCAGCCGTGTATGCTTCAGCATACATTAAAGCTCCAATAATTTTAGTGAGTTCAGTCTCTGCACCTGGTTTTATTACTTCTTTCTACGGAAACCCATCACCAATATCTTTCATTCCGTTCATGTTTACCAAATTCTCACAGACTATGAGCTTTCACGAGCGCTTGATTGCGTTTTTAGTTGAATGTGTCCTCCGTTTCGGGGTGTACTACATATTAACTCCATCAATGGAGTCTAAACACCGCCAAATTTTGAATAATCCAAATTTACCATCAATTGAAGAAGTACTCAAGAACACGAGTCTGATTTTATCCAACAGCCATTTCAGCATATCCTACAAACGTCCATTTCTACCTAACATAATCGAAGTGGGTGGCATGCATTGTCGCCCACCTTTAGCATTACCAAAAGTATGCAAATTTATTATTAAGTAAAACTTAATTCGCCAAATAATTTGTTGCATATTTTTCAGGAGTTAGAAGAATTTATTAATAGTTCTTCTCCACATGGATTCATTCTTTTTAGTATGGGTTCAACACTTAAAGCAAGTGATTTACCAAAAGATAAACTCCTAAGTATTATTGGTGCTTTTTCCAAGCTGAAGGAAAAAGTGTTATGGAAGTATGAAGTTGAAGATATGGCGGATTTACCACCAAATGTGAAGCTGAGTAAATGGCTGCCACAACAAGATGTACTTGGTCACCCTAAAATTAAGTAAGTGCTGGTGCATGCGCGAAGCTTGGACGAATTTTAATTTTAATGGATCGGCTTTAGGTTGTTTATTACCCACGGTGGATTTGGGAGTACAACTGAAGCCATCTATCACGGTGTCCCAATCCTAGGCATTCCAATGTTTTCGGATCAGCAAATGAATATGAAAAATTTTCAAGCAACTGGAATTGGGCTCACACTGAATTTTAATGAATTTACGGAACAATCATTTCTTAATTCAATTTTGGAGGTTTTGAATGACCCCAAGTGAGTTAAACTAGTTTTTATTGAGTTATCAATTAATTATTCCTAAGTTATATCTACTGAATCATATTAGGTATAAAAAAAATATTGCGTCTCTCTCCAAGATTTTTCGTGACCAACCTGACAAACCGCTAGATCGTGCAGTCTTCTGGACAGAATATGTTATCCGGCACAAAGGTTAAAATTTCTATTAAATTACAACACCTTACACTCTAAAACAGTAAAAATTAATTACTTTTAGGTGCCCCTCATTTGCAATCTGCTGGTCAAGATTTGAATTTCTTCCAATATCATTCATTGGATGTTATTGCATTTTTGGTGGCCAGCATCTGTACTTTACTATTTGCAATTTTTATGATTTTGAGATTTTCGAAGAGAAAATTATTCAACTACTTTTGCAAATCCTCGAAAAATGGCGAATCGTTTAATAAGAAAAGGCAAGGGAAAAAACAGAAACAAAATTAATCTTGTAAACATAATTTGAAATTGAATTAGTAAAATATATTTATAAATGACATTATAGGACATGAATGAATTTTTAGTATTACCAAATTACTTTTTCTAATAAACAACTGGATCTTGCAATAAATTAACCGTAATTTTTATGTTGCTTTTGCGGTTGCAAAACCGTTGAATAATCTAAACCAAATCTAATTTACCTGAAGTCACAAAAAATCCGAAGTGTCAATTATAGAAACTACTCATAATACACATACAATATACTAGGGGTCTACTTTTTTAGTTTCACACTTTCACAGATGACTTTATTGCACACTTTTATGTTGAAGCGCGCATGAGTGTGAAGCCACAGCGGGTGAGACCTTATACCCTTCACACTTGAAAATATTTCAACTCTTTCTGTACTAAGTGTGCAAAAGTGTGAAGAGGAATCGGGTGAGCCCTAGGTTTGAAGTAGTAATTAAATAATCCAAATGGGAAAACAATCAAATAAGGCTAAATTTTCAAAATTTCAGTAATTTATTTAGGGTTATTTAATTGAGTGCAGGCAATACATAAACGCTATCAATGCGTTATTAATGTCATAAATAAACGCTAATAAATAATAAATGCTATCAAAAATTATCAATGTCGTTGATCAAAATCTTGAAAACAATTTAAAATCGAAAATCTGAAGTTTTTAATTGACGGAGAAATAGAAGTTGTAAGCAAGTGTGAAAAAAATTATCTGATCACTTTCACACTTTCACACTTTGTCCCGCTGTGGAGTCTCATTGGCAAATTTTGAATTTTGGGGCGTGTTTTCACACTTTTGTAAAGACTTCTGTGAAAGTGTGAAAGTGCTCAAGTATGAAATTTTTTCGGGTGAGACCTGTTTTTCTGCGCTTCTGTAATTGGTTCTTTACACTTTCTGGGGAGGAGTTTCTCACTTCTCCTTCACACTTCTGTGAAAGTGTGAAAGTGTGCAATATGAAAAGGTAGACCCCTACTGTAAAACCANTCACTTCTCCTTCACACTTCTGTGAAAGTGTGAAAGTGTGCAATATGAAAAGGTAGACCCCTACTGTAAAACCAAAAATGAAATAACTTTGAGAACTTTTACCAACTCGTTTCCCGCCAAAATTTCAGTGCCTAACAACCAATGCAAAAGACGCTAAGGGTAGCTTTTGTAAATTAGTTAAATTTAGTTAAGACACTAAAATTTCGTATAATTTCATCCACTAATGATCCACTCCACAAACAATTTTAGTCCTTTGATTTGAATATTTGCTTAATCAAATTAGTTGACTAGGAGTTAAAGGATTATAGATTTTGAAAATAATTTTTAATTAAGAGAACTCTCAAAATTTACATTTTTTACCCTAAATCAAAAAATAGATTTGAATAGATTTGTTCATCAGTAAATACTAAATTCTGAATTTTTTTTTACAAAACCGCAAATTAATTCAATGGCTCCACAGAGTGAGTGACTGCACAACTTCTTTTTATTGTACTGTATGCTACAAAGTGTTTAGTCGGAGAAACAATCAGTTTTAGTCAATATAATGTTACAATTTTATTGCTATCGGTCACAATCTCTGAGCTAAATATGAAATTACTTTGAGCGTTTTTGCAACCAAATATTCAGAACTTAATATTTCCTGATGATGATGAACAGATCTATTTAATTCTTAAATGTTTGTAACTCATGGCAAACTTGACAATGTTGTGTAAAAAAAATTCTTTAAAGTTGATGTTGAAAACGACGTTCAATAAATTAAAGAAGATTTTTAGATCTAAAATACTTTAAACCATAACTTATTACAGTGGACCTCGCCTATAACGAACTTTTAGGGACCAGGAATTTTGGTTCATAACACCCGATGTTTATTATAGCCGAATAATGAACAAATATTAAATTTAAAGTTATGTTCATGACATTTGATGTTTTGACTTTTCTTAGTTCAATTATTTTGTTTCTCTAGATACTGAAGCCTCACAATCCAAATAAACCAAGAACTTACTTGAACAGAAAAAAATGTCGATAAAACTGTGTGGAATATCTTCAGAATTCTGCAATGATTTACTCACGATTTAGAGATGCTGTAACAGTGGATAAAGAATAGTAGATAATTAAAATTTGACAAGTCTTATTTTGTCTACTGCACCACGGAATAATAGGAAAAACGTTGGTGCAGTGATTCAAAACTTAAATTCTTCATTCATTCACAACACATTTTATTAAATTGGCATAACTTTTTCAACATAATAGGGTCTGGTTCATCTCTCACGATGGTGAAATGAAGGGCTAGACCGCAAGATATGGTTCATTACACCCGAGTGTTCATTTTAACCGAGTTCATTATGACCGAGGTTTTTAATATTAATTTCGCTATCTCTAGGCACGGACCGGCGGTTCAGGTTCATTATAACCGTGGTTCCATTACATCCGGGGTCATAATAGGCGAGGTCTACTGTAATTTGATTCTGCAATTATTCAATTCAAAAATGAAATTGTTAGAGGATCATGAGTTGATGCAAATATACGAAATTTTAATGTTATAAATAAATTTAACTAAATTACAAAAGCTGCCAAAGGTCTGTTACATTGCTGGTTGCCGGCACTGAAATGTTTGCGGGAAACGAGTTCCTGAAAGTTCTTAGGGTTTTTCATTTTCGGTTCTACAGTAACAATCCATCCGAAAGTCATATAACCCAGCATAGTGCTTTTGCATTTGCAATTTCACAATTGAGGTTACTTTTCCCCATTATTGTTTTTTAACATAAATTATATTTTTAAGGCAAAATGATAAACGTTTCACTTTATGTCAGAATTAATTTTTACTAATGCCACAAACGGCAATTCTACCATTAAATTGATAATTATACAATTTACATTTACAGGTGTGAAGAAGCTGAGCACCACAGGAGTACTTATAAAGTGTAGTGTTATTTTAACTTTGAAAGAAATCTTTTTGACAGTTATAAAATAATCGGACAATTTTTGTAGCATCAAATTTAAATTCCGTTAATTACTTTGTTATTGTCAATGTCTTCACTGTCATTGCTACTTGTTGCTGAGTTAGTTAATCGTTAGTTTTCAGTAAACATTGCCCATATGATCACATAAACGAAGACCTTATGAAAATAGATCATGAAATTACTAGCCCACCCAAATTATTTTCGCCTATGGAAATAACTGTTTTGTCATATCGGCAGATCATATGGAAAAAAAGTGGAACAAAATACCATGTAGGAGGAAGAGTGGAGCTTACGTATACGACGTATTGTTACTACATATTTCCTCAACTCTACTTCATGTCACAATCTCAAATTCAAGAAATTCAATTTCAGGTCTTGTACTTCTTGTTTTTATTGATTGCATCATTTCTACGACAAACAACGCCCACAAAATTGTTCCTTACATAGCATTTAGTTTCAGGTAAATGTAACAAAACTGAAGGTTATAAACTAAGATAATCTGTCAGTTGCATGACTATTTTGGAGCAATGTGTGTTTCAATCCAAATGCCTTGACATTCAATGTAATGAATCCGGAAATAACATGTAATTAAATTGAGTTAATGGCAACAATAGTTCAAATTAAATTTAATACCATTTTAAGTTATTTAAACTAAAAGTAGAAACGATCAGCCAGAATAAGAGAAATTTAATGTAACAAAAATATTTTAAAATTGAATGCAAAATAATGACGCTTCCTTAGTTTATTGCATAGTTTAGTAAAACTACAATGCAACGTTTCCATTACAAGCTGCTACCGCAATTTTGAATCATGTCTGTACATGTAGTTTAATGACTACTAATAGTGTTGGAGTGTTAGTTTTAGTTAGAAAGTGTTCCGATATCAACCACATAATTTTGTATATCGTTCCTAGTGCTAATGTACCATTATGACTTTAGGAAACGATGAGCTACTCATCAAATAAAGATAAATTGATAGCATGAACATAGTTGCTGCTTGAAATAAATTCAACATCCAAATATTCGCACTAACAAAATTTAATATGCTTTGCAGGGTTAAATTCCGTTAATCCGTTAGCACGAATCATAAAAGTTTGGTAAAAATAGAAGCTTGGAAGCCTGTCCGTACATTTCCAGGTTAAACCAATGACATCAGATGTGAATCATACAGATGCTCATATGGTCATCATACAATTAAGATGAAGAATTGATAAATATGACTAATATAAACTACCTACGAATGTTTAGCAGGCTGCAAAGCCATTCTATAGATGCAATTTTAATATAATTTCAGCACGCCTTAAGAGTATTTATTGTCCAGTTGCTTGCGAATCCAGTCTGAGGCAGATACGTTGAAAATTGAAATAATAATCTACACCGTTGCGAATTGCGTGCATGAGTCTGACTTTGGTTGAGTTTGGATTTGCAAAGTCTGAGAAGAATGTGAAATAGCTTTACAGGCTTCTTCGTTAGGGGTAATACCCGTTACCTACTTCGTTATGTAAAATAGAATTTGTTAGAAGAGGTTAAGCGCAATTAATAATTTTAAATTGTTTTTATAACTAGTAAATCAAGCAACCCAATATTTACTTCAAACACTTCCTTATCCTACTTAGAAAACATTTTATGGAAACTCTTTATTCGATGCGGCTGGTGATAAAATACCAAAGGAGAAAGGAAGATTTTTTCGGTGATAGTAGTTTCACATTTTTTAGTAGAAGATTTATGTTTATTAAATATAACGCTTGTTAAATGGCAATGAAGTGTCATATTAGTGTTTAACTTCACATTCCTTCGCTAATAAATTTTGGTAAACACCTTCATCTAATAAACCAGTGTTTTCAGAGTAGACTTCAAATTTTCCCTACTTTGCTTTCAGAATGGTTACTAGCTCTTTTCTGTACTTAACTGTTTTCGCCGGGGTTAACAGCCTTTGTAATCATTCATCATCGGTGTTCTATATGGTCCAATTTTTGCAAGTAAACTTGATGTTGCATTGTAACGATCTTATAAGGAAAGAGAGAGGTAAACTACTTGACGGATTTGTGATAAGGGCAGTTGCCTTGTATAAAAATATTCGGACATTCTCCCAAGTTGACGTAATAAAGTGCGAGGCCGCTGGTTGTCCATTAAATTCTAATTTGATGTAAGGAATCCCGATAGTATTTTTAGAGCAAATAAAAGCAGCCATATTACGAAGAAACTTTCTCATGTGAGCCTTTTTTAAATAGTTGTTCCTTCTTCGTCAAGTATTGTCAGTGTGATGGTTTTCATGCATGTTCTCAAGGTTGAACTTTTTTATTCATTACTCCAAACTATCTGTTTGGAGTGATGAATCTATTTTATGGCGCTGAATCCATTTCATATCTAAACGTAAGGGTATAACAGCAGAAAACTTTACAAGTGTCCTCTAGATGGTCGAACATAAGAATTAGTGGTGACAGGCGACGAAGCATTGTTTTTGGTAGAAAATTGCAAATGCTCCAAAATAACCTGGTAATAAAAACCTGAAAAATTAGATCTCGAACACAATTTTTATAATTAAGAAGATCTGAGCTAAAGTGCTGGTTGGTGATGCAATAACAAGTCGTCCTGCTACTCAAAATCCAGCAAAAGTTAAAATTTGCAAGTCATAATAGATCCAGGAATTTCACAAATTGGTGCCTTGGAAAGAAGGATAAAGTTTCCATTCAGCTTGATGCTGCTTCCTCCAACTCTACTAAGAAATCTGCAGCTTACGATACATATTAGATGGCAAGGACTGAAATAACCACCAATCAGAAGTCAGAGATAGTTGGAAGAACTAATACAGCAATCAATTGAAGATTTCGGCTTCGGCTTGTTGAAAAAGCGCCTCCATCACCGAAGATTAAAAAAAATTTCGAGGGGTTTGGAAAAAAATTCACAAGTCTGAAATGGAATTTAAGTAAAAAACGTGGATAATGTCTTAAATTTGTGGAAATGACGGTTATGGCCTGATAGACAGAAACACAGTGGGTCACATTGACAAAAGAAAAAAATTCACGGTCCCAAAAACAATTTTTAAATTTCAAAACAAGGTGGTCATTTAAATGTAATATTGTTGGTTATGACTCCCATTTGGCCCGGAGTCGGAGTCAGCGACTCCGACTCCAAAAATCTTGAGAGTTGACTCCGACTCCCAAAATTTCGAGAGTCGACTCCGGAATCGCAATTCCGACTCCGGAGTCAAACAATTTGAGTTGCAGTTTACTTTTAATTTCCATTTTACACAAAATCTTTGTCCAGTTGAAACCAAAGCGCGGCGGTTTCGGCTACCGGGTCTTGCTCACTCGGGCTCTTTTGTGAATAACAGAACGCCACTAGAATGTAGCGGTGAGGAGTAGTGGGAGAATCCTTAGTTGGACTGAAAGCACGATTTTCGAAAAGTGCCCTAGCCCGAGCGAAGCCAATGGAAAGTTTTTGAAAACAATCCGAGCTCGAGGAGAACCAAAGACAAAATTTTAGTGGAGCCCGAGCAGGGCCCAAGCGAAAATTTTAAAAGGAGCAGAGACCTTGGGAAAATACTCAAATGCAGTGTATATTTATATATCGAGTAAGCATTTACATATGCAGTATAAGTTCGTATAAGAATTAAACTCTGTAGTAGACAAGCGCAGCTCGTATTGTGTATGGGCAGTATGCATGGTATTTATGCAGTGAGCATTTTATATGCGCGAGATACGTTTACATATTTCAAAAGAGCCCGAACAGTTCTCGAAAAATAATTTCAAACGCGCCTGAGCAAAACCCATGGAAAATTTTCAAAAGAGCCGGAGCCCCACCAGAACCCCCGGGCAGAGCTTCAGCAGAGCCCAACCAGGGATTTTCAAATAGCCCGATCAGAGCCAATCGAGCTGTTTAAAACATCCCAAGAAGAGCCCATACCGAAACGCCGAGCTTTGGTCGAAACTGAAACACAAACAGGATTGCGTAACCAACAGAAGTAGTGTGAGTAGTGTCTTTCTGCGCAATCTCAACCATTATTTTTCTCATCCCTTTTTCACATGAGGAGTCGACTCCGCGGCTCTGAAGAGGCGACTCCGGAGTCGCGACTCCGACTCCCAAATGAACATGAATGACTCCGGAGTCGCCGACTCCGACTCCCAAAAAATTGGGAGTCAACTCCGGAGTCGGAGTCATTACCAACACTAAAATGCAATAACCCTTATTATTTCCAAGAGATATGATTTAGCCAATGTATGTAAATTGTATGTGCCATTTGTGAGGACAAATTATGATATTCATAGTCAGATTAAGTCAAACACTAGCGTCAGTTTATGGTTCATCAATTTGTGCAAATTCGGTACCATATAAACAATATAGAATTAATTTAGCAATCGAGAAATTGTTACCAATGAAACATTTATTTATAGGAATTTAATTTAAAATTTGCATATAACCAATGAAAATTAAAATACGCGGTATAAACTTTAGTGCCATTCTAAAATTCCTTGACTTATACACAGATATCGGAACAATTACAATTACTTTTAATTAATTTATTCAATTACCATTTCACATTACGTTACGTTATGGTAATTACATTAAATTCCAAACTAAGTAATTGTAATGTTAATGCATTATATTACAACTGCAAGTGTAATTTTGTTTAATTGAAGTAATTGGACTTGCTTTCATTCGTATTTGGATTATAACATTGCACATTAAAAATTTTTCACTAATTTTCATTTCTCAATTCTAGCAACGTCACTCCCAGGAGTAGGAATTTAGCTGTTGGTTGAGTGTTTCAACATGAAAGTGAAAGAAACATTCATTTATTTATACAATAATAGAAATAGTAATTAAACAGTCCAAGAAATGAAATTTGTTGAATTTATCAAATTATAAGTATTTCCTAAATCAATTTTCATTTTAATTAAAAAAATTGTAATTGAATATTACTCAATTACAATTAGTTGTCATCGATAACATCAGACAAGTAATTGTAATGGTATTTGGTTCATACCAGCCTAGGGTGGCGCGAAGACATTTCCCTATTGCGTCGTGTCGGTTAAGCAGTGTGCAATGGTTACCGATCTTGGATCGGTGCCATTCCTTGACCTAGAGTAACAATCTAGCACTGACACAAGAGCTCTTTCGGTTGGTTTTTCAATCCTTAAGTAATTTGACTAGACCTGGAGCCAGACTGCTTGCATCTTCATAATTAGGAGTCTGGACACCAGCCATGATATGCAAAGATGCCGATAAGGTTTTCTCACAAGAGTGAAATAAATGTCAATAGGTCATCTCCATTGAGCGGTTCAGTAGAAGGATGCATGGAGGGATGTGAGAAAGGGTTCAGATCTACCTCTTAAGGGGTCAGGGCTTGACCCCGTAAAAAGTTTGTGACATGCGAACACATCTCTTCAGCAGAGAATGCTGATTCCGCTACGGACTCCCTTACTTTCTTCCTTCCCTTTTCTCTTCATAGAGCAAAAGCAAAAGTCAATGAAATATTTAAAAAATTGTAATTGTGTTCAATTTATAAATTTAATGCGTAATTGAATTACAATTTTCTTGTAATTGTCCGACCTCTGCTGATACATACAGAGCTGATTAATAAAGAAAGGAGGGAGGGACGCTGCCAACGTTCTAACATTTTGTTTCCTAACTTTTTCACCTTATCTCTCAGCATCACATAAAAACTCAACTCATTCTCAAGACATCAAAATTTGGGTCTTCACTACCCTTCATTATTAATTAATTAGTCTCATGGAATCATAATTGTGAATGAACGGTGAAAATGATTGGCCAATTTACGCTAAAGTTTGTCCTTAATCTCACGTTAGTTGCTGGATTTCTTCGACTACATACATTTGAATGGGACGAAGTGTCATACAGACTAATTGCAACAAAACCGATAACAAATTTTTATGGAAAATGTGAGGTAGCACGACTAGGCTGGAAATTATCAAACTGTTTAATACTTTTGAATTTCATGTTTGGTGCGGTCAGAGTTATTGAATCAACTTATAAATGTGACATTTCTTTTCAGAATTTCATGTTACAAATTTTTGTCTTAAGCATTTCCTTATGGAGTAGCTTTAATGTTTTAAACAATATTGTGAGTCTTGAAAGTATGGCAGAATTGTTTACAATGCTTCTGAGGTATGAGAAAAGCCTCACAGGTAAGTGTTTGCATAAAGCATAAACTTTTTTATTGTGGCATTCAACATTATTATCAAAGAAAACAGGAGTAACGTTTACAAGCACTAGAGTAACATCGAACCTTTGTTTGTCGGCTAATGCTATTTCTAAGCGTCTCTATTTGGCTCCACAAGCTCACGTCTCTTCCCGCTTCTGCCTGATTTTTCCTATTAAGTGAAGCATTTCCAGTTAATTCTCATCATAGAGTAATTTGCAATCTAACTTTTTCCTGGCTCTAACTCCAGGCGTCTCTACTTAGTACGGCTCACCTCTGTTCTAGCTCAATTCTTGCGGTTTCTACGGATTGTCTCCCATTTTTAACCACTAACAGAGAAACTGGAAAGGTTTATAACATCAGCATGCCCGTCTGTCTCTCAGTCTATCCGGACACAATGTCTATTATTAGCTGCATCGATGCACTATATATTTCGGCCAATTGAAATGGTGGTTAAGATGTTAAGATATGTTGAATCAAGAAAACGTATAATTATCTCAAAAACCGATTTAAGCTAATATTTAAACATGTTCTATTATTTAATTTGGTGCAATTTGGTTCTAAATGAGAAATTCCGCTACTGGTTTTAGACAGTATCTAATCGTTGGTCCATGTTGGAGAATATTTTGTATCTAAATAGCATTAATGCATTCCATTGCAGCTATGAACCTTTGGGTTTCTAAGTTGAGGTAGAATTTTAGGTTATCTTGTTGGAAACTAGTGGCAATCGGAAGAAACGGAACATTTATTTTGCACGACTCTGTTACTAGGTGTTAGTAGTCTAGGTCCAACTTTGTAATTAAATATTTATCTATCAACCTATCTATCCATCTATCTATCCATCTATCTATCCGTCTATCTATCCATCTATATCCATCTATCTATCCATCTATCTATCCATCTATCTATCCATCTATTTATCCATCTATTTATCCATCTATCTATCCATCTATATATCCATCTATCTATCCATCTATCTATCCATCTATCTATCCATCTATCTATCCATCTATCTATCCATCTATCCATCCATCTATCCATCTATCTATCCATCTATCTATCCATCTATTTATCCATATATCTATCCATCTATCTATCCATCTATCTATCCATCTATCTATCCATCTATTTATCCATATATCTATCCATCTATCTACCCATATATCTACCCAATTATCCATCTATCCATCTAGCTCATCTATTTATCCATCTAGCCCATCTATATACCCATTTATTTATTTATCTATCGATCTATTTTTCCATCTATCTATCTTTTCATCCATCCATCCATCCATCCATCTATCTATCAATCTATCCATCCATCTATCTATCTATCTGTATACTTTATCTATCCGTCTATGTAAGTATCAATGCACCTATGTCAACTCCTTTCATTTGAAGTTTTAATAAATTTAATCATTACATTGATGTTTATTATGTTATATGTAACTAACCAAGTAGTGAATACATGACTATATTTTATAATGCTGATGATAGTTTCTGTTCATCTGTTGGTTTCAGATAAGTTTCAAATACGCGCAATGAAGGATAAAGGGTTGCCCTATGTAGTCTTCTTCGGAACAGGTGGTTTTTTTGTGATTCCTGGGTTAATTTTCCTCTACATGCTGAACACAGAAAAGTCTGTCTACTTGGGATCCATTATGCGCTTTGTGCCATATGAAAACAGGTTTTTTAAGTACTCATTGTACGTTTTCTTCCTTGGAATCGAAACATATCTTGCTATATCTATCATTGTCAACGGACTTTTATATGGTCTCTGGTTTATCATAGCGCTACAATCAGTAAAGTTCTGGTTGGAGGAACTAATGTGAGTCAATCGCACTTTCATTGGTTCTTTTTCATGTTTACTAAAATATTTTCTTAGTACCAAACTTGAGTTTCCAGCCCCACACCAGTCTTGCTTCTTTTCTTGCGTCTGATAGCTAAGTGTAGTTAAAATTAAGGTTAAATCCACACACACCACTCGAATTTGGTCTAATACCCTCCCAACAGCTGGGATATTTTTCCAACCCCCAATTGTACGTCACATTTATACCCAGGAGCTGAGAAATTTTTCCAACCCATAAAAACGTGGTTGACAAATTCTGTTTTGCCGTAGCTTCCTTCACGACAGACCGATGACCTTACTGCCCACCGCCCTCCCTACTGCCCACCCCCTCTCTACTGCCCGCCTCCCTCCCTACTGTCCACCGCCCTCCTTACTGTCCACCGCCGTCTCTCCTGCCCACCGCCTTCCCTACTGCCCACCGCCTTCCCTACTGCCCACCGTCTTCTCTACTGCCCACCGCCCTCCTTACTGCCCACCGGCCTCCCTATTGCCCACCGCCCTCCTTGCTGCCCAAAAGCTTTCCCTAGTTCTTACCCCATCTCTACTTCTCACCTACTCCCTACTCCCACCCTCTCCCTGATGCCCGCTTCCCTCCCTATTGCACACCGTACGCCGCCCTCTCTATTGGCGTAGTGCTCTACACCACTGCATTTTTGGTTTTCTCTCAATTCCCCAACAATAGAGAAGTACACAACATAAAAATCATTCGCGAGAAGAGGACCGTTTCTTTATTAAATTAGGCTAAAAACTATCTCCTGTCAATTGGCTGGAATATTTTACCTTGGTACCTTGGGTAAATGATAGATGAAAACTTAATCAATATAAATAGCCAATTCGTTTCTTCTTACAATATTATGTCAACTTAACATATTATTTATTATTTAGACCTCGGCTTCCCAGATTACGGTTTTGTGGTAGAATCCCAGGATACAACTTTTCTCACTACAAGGTCGTCCATCATCTATATCATTCTGAAGACTTAATGGTGTCAACATACAGAGGTTGGCAACTAATTTTCAATATGTTCAGCGATGTATTCCTAATTGACACAATTGGACAACATTTCGTAATTGCATTCTTACTAATACTATGTGCATTTGCGACAATCCAATTTTGGGGATGTCGTAATTTTGATTCAATTCAAAATGTATTTTCTTACCTTGTGTTTCCGGGAGGAATGGCAATGTTTTCCGTTTGGATATATCTAATCCAACCATTGCCCGCTTATATTGTTCAGGTTTGTCACAAATTAAAAATTGAACAGCGGAAATATTTGTTTATGAAAGTAGGAAAGAAACGCGATAGAATGACTAAGGAATTGCTATCGTTATGCGATATAAGACTTGGTGTTGGACAATTCTTTAAATATAAAATGACCACAATGCCTCTAGTCTTAGACGAATGTATAGAGAAGACAATTAATTTACTCGTGGCATCATAGTGTATCACATGTTCAAATAAATATCATTCTAACGAATAATTATTAAATTTTATCATTAAATGCCCCTCCCCCCGCAAATTTAATAGTACTCCGCATTAACAAATTAATTTGTCAATTAATTGCTAGTAGTAAAAATTTTATTTTTAATGCAGATTTATGTGAAATTTTTGTAAAAAAAGTTTGNAGTAAAAATTTTATTTTTAATGCAGATTTATGTGAAATTTTTGTAAAAAAAGTTTGAATTTAAAAAATAAAGTTTTTGAAAAATATAAACAGTTTTGAAAACTCACCTTTAAGTTGATTTTGCAGAAACACATACTAAATTTTAAGAAAATTGATTAATATTTAGAAGAGCTAGAATTGTTAGAATGTTGTCATTTTCGTTGTTTAGTGCTGTTACCCGGAACTTTTAATCACAAAATTGGTCATTATAAATGCTCATAATCAATTTAGCACTCCACATATAATTACGAGACGATTGATCGCCGTTAACGTATTTTAGTTTTTTTTTGTAATTTTGATTTATAATTTACACAAAAAAATTTTTTTTTGAAAATTATATTTTTGTTGTTAACTCACCTTTAATTTGATGTACCTAACTTTCATACCAAATCTGAAAAATATCCAACAATATTTAGCGGAACTAGAGCTGTTTGAATGATTTTTTCAATTATTCATTATTTTCATTGTTGTAGCCGTCAGTTTTGAATCACCTACCCCTACACACCTTATGGGACAACAATAATCAAAAACATCCTAAATTTGAAGGTTAATAAAAAATTCATTTTTTAATATTTTGAAATAAAATTCAAAACTCCGCTAGATATTTGTATGTTCTAAATATTAACAAAGTTTGGAGGTAATCCGTTAAGATTTAGAAAAGTTACAGTTATCCCCAAAAACTCTAATGCAAATTTGCCATTAGTGAGCAGAACGGCCATTTTGTTGACGAAGTCACTAAAAACCCTGTTGTAGTGAAATTTTATTATTGCGCACGCCGTATGCTTAATGCGCATTCCAACAGCCACTGCACATGTATAATGCTCACTGCAGGTATTTTATTGTTGAAGACACCATGATAATTGATTCAGATAGTAATGGAGACGGTATATGCTCTGAACTCAAAACTGTAAGGCGATATCAATACAAGAACACGTTCTGAAAACACAAACCTGGTTGATGGTAAATGGACACATGAGAAAAAAACTCTTTGCACCAACTTCACACCATGTTGGGAAAATGAAATTTTCTGGTTAAGGAGTTGCATCATCATGTTACGACTAGAACTTTCAACTCAAAGGTTATTAAATTATTTAAACTTGACGACTTGTTTAAATAACTGCCGTGTGAAATTCAAATCCTGCTCCTCTGCGGCATAGCATAGTCCGTTTAAAGCATATAATGCCGTATCTTTTAATCCAGAGGGCAAGCTATCTTCACTGTGTGTGGCCATCGTCAAAAATATTTTGGACAACTTTGAACATTATTGTGTTTTTTAACCTCTCAAGCTTGGTGGAAGTTAATCTTCTTTATAATCCGTAGATATTTCACTGTTACCATCATCTGTATTGTCCTATACGTCGTTTTCATTATTATCTTGTTGATCAGTTTTTTTGATTCTTGAGATGATTCATTGTTAGCAATTTCCGTTTAAATGGGATTTTGTCGTTTAGCATTTTCTCAATGCATTTTTCGATTAGTTTGATTTCCCTATATGTAAATTTTTGAAAAGATCGATTGAAGTTCCTCCAGCTTATTCTTAGTTAGATGTTGGCAAACCATAATGAATTCGAGATTTCTCGTTAAGATAATTGGTATAGCGTGAAATTCTTGCAGGACAGTATGCAACAAGAAAACTGTTCTTTCTACTTGTCGAATGCTTTGCCACATTTGCGGAATGAATAACCAAGAATATTTAAGTATTGATTCATTTCGTATGAGAGGAACAAATCAAAGTATTCAGTTGCTAGTTCAGCGTTGTGAAACTTCAAAGTGATATTAGCGTCAAAATATAAATATCCCTGCTAAAATTTCTTGAGAATAATATTGAAACCTAAAATAAGGAAACTTATCCAAAGACCATGCAGGAGCTCGGAGCTCTGGAGCTCATGTGCTATGAAAAATTTGAATTTTCAACTCAATCTCAAACACAAAGAGAACTGCAAAGTTCGGATTTTTTGGAAAATTCGAATTCTCCCTTCCTTCCACCATCTGATCAAACGCAACTAGAGCCCCGAAGGTCTGAGCCCGGTGCTTCGGGATGCAAAAGGGTTTAGTTTGTCGCAAATCCCGAAGTGTACTTGCTTTCAGGTTCATATTCAACGCCAACAAGGAATGGTCAGGTACATCCTCATAATCTAAAAAAGCAGTCGGCGTCCCCCAAGAAGGTACCATAAAATTCGTAGTTTTTGTGTCTATTCAAAATTAATATTGGAAATTTTTGTATAACAAAAATAAATATGCTATCTAAAGCAATACAAGAAAGATTTTGAAAATATTCTAAGCAAACGAGGCAACGTCGAACGCAATAGAGAAATTTTCACTCACTGCGGAGGCTTTCTACCATTGACTGCTTCTGCAGTACTCCCAATCATAACAAAACTTGTGTCAAACTTATTCAAGCATACTGATTATGCACTATATTTATTTATTTTTTGAAAAATAAAATGAATTTAACCTTTAATCCGNTATTTTATAATTGATTACATTTGGTTATAGCGTTAATTGCATTCTTATAAGTTGATTCAAGTATAAACATGTCGGATGTTGTATAAAATTTCCACATGTCAGCTGTTGCGTGTTTGTCATTGCATTGTGTGAACGTGAATTTCATCAAGTTCACTTGTGTTTCATTGCAAATGAATGTATTAAGTTGGATTTCATTTGAGTTAGAGATTTATGCCTGAGTTAAATGAAATATTTATTATCATGTTAATTTTTCTATCACCTGGAATTTCATAATTGTACAGAGAGACCTAGAAAAGCAAGACAAACGTAAGCGAAAATTGTTTACGACCTTAGAAGTTATGCTAGAATTGTAAAGTAGAATACAGTAATTAACCGAATACCGAGCGTTTCTTTGTCTGATGTTGAAAATACTTAACTCTATGTAGAAAGGTTTCGTTCCATTGTTAAAAGAAAGTGTAAACTCTGGGAAGAAAGGCGATTTTTACTATGTACCTATGTTTACTACACTGGAGTTCAGAATTTACTACGCATGGTGAAAGTTTTCTAACCATAAACACACATTTTTATAAAAAAAATTAGAGTTGTGCACCGAATGGCAGAAGTATTTGTAAAGAAAACTAACCTAACCGAAACCTTATTTTATTCTCGTAGTTTTACATCAATTTAATTCTTAAAAAAGGAAATAGGTGTATAAAGAAAATACTAAACCAAGTTCGAGCCTTTTTTTTGTTATAAAATTTCTCTGTTTAATGANAAAATAGGTGTATAAAGAAAATACTAAACCAAGTTCGAGCCTTTTTTTTGTTATAAAATTTCTCTGTTTAATGAAAATTTAGGGGTTTAATCACCCATAGTGGGGGCAAAACTTTTCTGTTTTTTTTTTTGAAAATTTTTTCAAAAACACTTAGAAAATTTTCTTGCCCCCACCCATAAGTGCAATGTAAATTGACCTGACCTTTGACCTGACTTTTGATCTGAATGGGTCACCACAGACAAAATTGTTATTTGGAAAAGTTGTTCAAATTTTCATTCTGAGCAACTTTTGTGTAAGAATTGTTTTGGGTTATGGTGAAACCCAAAATCAAAATTTTGGACTTAGAAATAAATTTTCAAATTTTGTACTTGGAAAATTTTCGAAAAATGTTTAGAATCGCTTCTCAGAATGTCCTGATACGGCAAAAAAAAAATGAAAAAAACATTTTTTTGAAAAAAATTTAGAAAAGTTTTGCCCTCACTATGGGTGATTCAACCATTTAGGATTGGATTTAGATAATTCAGTCTTTAGGTTAGACGTTGCTAAAAATAATTGCGAAAAAATAGGTATTTCGCAATTAAATTTTGCCAACAATTTTGGAATAAATTATTTACCAGTGCGATTTTCCTAAAAACTTGATGAAAAGATACAATGAAGCCTTTTGTAGTTGAACTGCTGGAAGTTTTTAAGTATTAAATAATTCCAGAAAGGACGACGAGTGCTTGAATCCAGCAATCAGAAATTGACATCCAGTAATTGAACAATAATAGCGTGTTAAGTTTGATTTTGTCAGTTTTATGGGATGACCGAACCCCAACACCGACCACTAAAGCACCAGACCCGAACTCAAAAATACACGACGAAGGTACGGGAGCCTTTGGTAACACCTCTCCTTTTCTGGTCAAGCGAAAGATTATTCAGTAAGCTTCGCATAGGCGGTAGACAGAAACATTTGTCGAACGGTATTCATTACTATTCAAAAGGGTTCTGACTTATTCCTAGTTAAGCATGGGGCCAGAAGGGCATCCAACAATTCATGAGCCATGGGAAGAGTGAACAAGCACATTTATGTATTGCTTATTGTTTTATTCTGCTATGGATGATATCGTGAGTAACACTCCTAACCTTATAATCGAACTGCTCTGTTCCTCGCCACAATTGTTTTCAAGGGCTAGCTTTGTCGCGTATTTTTGTGGTAGGGTCGTGTATTTTTGTGGTGAGTGCTGGGGTTCATAATCGGGTATTTTTACTCTGCTGCAGTTACATCAGTTAGATAAGTTTAGGCGCGCAAATCTCTGGAGGGAAATTGAGCAGAGGAATGAGATCGAGGGTTCTCTTCCCTCTCATTTTTTCTGCATGCCTTTTTTAGTTAAGACTTTCACCATGCGTAGTAAATTCTGATTTCCAGTGTATATGGTGGAACGTTGTGTTAACACCATTAGGAATGAATACAAAAAAAAATTTTTTCAAACAATCATAAAAATTTAGTTTATAAATATTTTCGAAAATCATCTAAAATACCATCTAAAATGTGTTTCTACATACCCGTAGCTAATTTTAAGTTGATCGGCGTAGATGTGACGAAAGGAAACTTGGTAATTGAAACCCTATTTTTACATTTTAAACTCCAATTCTTTAGCCAATTTCAAAGTGGAGTGGCAGAGCGGCAAAATAAAGCCTTAATTTGCAGTTTCGCTATATTTTTCTGAGTTGCGCAGTAAACAAGTCCATGAATTAAATCATAACCGGTAGGGAGTTCAAAAACGGACGGACAGGCTGAGAAAACAGATCTATAATTTGTTTGCAACACACAATATAGAATTAGGGTCCAGAGTCTAATTCCTACTGCCACTAAAGTAGACGACGAGTGGTGATAACGTGGGGAAATAGACGAATCTGAAAATGCAACAAAAACTTCCACATGCACTATCGACCTGAAGTGACTAACTCCCAGAAAAAAAAATTTCTTAATTACTTTGTACAAGGCATCATGCGACTCAAGGTTGACAAAATTCAATCAAAAATCATTGAGTTAAACAAAAATAAGTTATTTCTTCCTGCATTCAATGTGATGAATCTTGCATTAACTGAAAAGCATACCCCGGTTTACGATTTGTTAATAAAATTATTTAATTTTGAGAAAAGTTTAACATATAACAATTCATTTGAAACTGCATTATTGTAACTGATTCAAAATTGTACCGCATAGAAAACCTTAGCAGACGAGAATTCGTGAATAAATTAATAAATTTGGACTAGATTCCACAAGAAAAATTCCGTAAAGAAAATTTGTGACCGAATATTCGGCTTCTTCGAAACCAGGTGACTTGTAAGCTCGTCCATTTCATAACTAGGTCCCATTAAAACTTATTGATGCAGCTCTAGCTACAATCTAAATTTAAGTATTTAAAAGCATAGTCGAAAGCTAAATTGATGTGCTAACTTTTTATGTAGTGTAGCAAAAATCAAAATAATTGGTACCTAACCCAATTCTGGTGTATAACATTGACGGGACTTTGCTAACCCACGGAAAAATTATATTCAAAACTGCATCACATTTTCTTTTTATAATTCCTAACAAATGTCTTTAGACACGCATTTCCTTAGCTAGACACACTATTCCATCGGTTTTAATCTTGGATTTTTACTAATAATTCACTGAAATATTTATGAATGTTTCCGAGCTCAGTCTATGATACACACGAAATTTTGAGTAGAAATCGACTACCTTGTCTCTGGAATGTATAATTACGCTATGGTATACATTAGTTCATGAAAGTTAAATAAACTTGTCTGCGATAGCTTCGTCTCATTAAGGCAAAATTTATTTCCAATTACAGGAGGCGCTAATTTGTTGAATTTTTGAAGGTGCTAAGTTGTCAAGAAAATAATGAATTCAAACTAATTAGAAAATTCTCACTCTTAAGCTACGTTTCCTTGCTAGTTATGATTCCAAATTTCTCGTTTGATTTAGGCAGAGGTAATCTGTCTATATACCATATTGTACACTATTTTGTGAATTCAAACATGTCGAAACATATTTAAAGCATTCCTTCCTCAGAACATGTGAACATTTATAAACTAAATAAAATAAACCATCTTTTCAAAGACTCTCAAACCAAATGCTGTTAAAAAATTTCAGTGCAACTGATGCCTATCATTTACATACATAACGTAGATGAACACTTTAAACCAATTGCCAGCAAAATGAAAGCAAGAATCCGAGGTATGCTTATGTATCTACTCAGCACTCGCAAATGTGACAATCCCATTCCGTATATATATAATGTGTGTTCCTGGTCGTTTCTATAATTTGCTCAGTTGTCAAAAAACTGTCAAAATGATTGGAAGATTTACACTAAAATTTGTTCATACTATTACGGGCTTTACTGGATTTCTACGATTGCATCCATTCGTTTGGGACGAAACTTCATACAAACTAATTGCAACAAAGCCAATAACAACATGTTTTGGGAAATTTCTGACAGAACGACTTGGTTGGAAATTATCAAATTGTTTAATACTTGGCAATTTTATTTTTGGTTGTTCTAGAATATTACAATCAATTTATGTTTATAACCTCCCTTTCCAAAATGTAATGTTTCAAGTTTTTGTTTTGTGTAATTCGGCATTGGATTGCTGTGTAGTACTAAATAATATAATGAATTTAGAAGGTATGGCAGAATGGTACACCGTGTTTCTGAGGTACGAGAGAATGCTCACAGGTAAGTTTTTTGATACGAAATTTTAATGTTATAAATAAATTTAACTAAATTACAAAAGTTGCCAATGGCCTGTTACATTGCTAGTTGCCGGCACTGAAATTTTGGCGAGAATTGATTTGATGAAAGTTTTCAGGGTTTTTTCATTTTTGGTTCTACAGTAATTTACTTTCTAAAATTTTGAAAAACACATCAAGAAGTTGCAGCGGAACATGGATTAACTATGCATAAGATAGTTCAAATTAGTTCAGTGATTCAAGCTGTTTAAGGTCAGCTTATGCGCGAGCATAGAGATACAAATTCACAAATCAACAAAAACTCTAGAGTTGTAGGAATATCTGTAGATTTCTGGAATTTGTACAAATATGTAGGCAGCAAGTATTTCCCATTTCTCCATCAAATATTCCATTGACCGCTTATCGAAAGCGTTAATACTACAGAACTCGTCCGCGTTTCAAATTCTGATTAAATTTTAGCCGCCAATTTTCTGTACCCGTGAAGTGGTGAATGGTTGTTAGATTAAGAGGTCCGAATCACTGCGGCATTAAAGTTAAATCTTTTGTCCAATTTGTTTAATAATGCGAAAACTAGAGTAGTAGCTCGCAAACTTCCTGCATCATTAGTTATTGATTTAATTGCTTAAGTTCCCATATGATAATTAAATATAATATCTTATTCCATTTACAAATGTATTAGCATTTATACAAGACCAAATTAGTATTATATCCGTCATAAAACCTAGACGGCTATATAACAAGAATTCTCCGTGCAAAATCAAAAGTCTGATAAGCGTACTCCACTATACTAATGTATGTGGTTTCAGGTAGTGTTGCAACGATTATAAAATCAAATACGAACTTCTTATGTAAATGTCTTCTGAGCACGTCCAATGCTCACGCTTAATGCGCACTGCAGATATTGATATCAAATTTACATATTAATATTCATTGCGGACGTACACTACTTACCACCCATGTAAAGTTCTTCCGAACTTATAATTCAGATGTACAATGGACACAAACAATTCTTGCCGAGTATATAATCGTCTACTGAGCATATAAAAGTTCACTGCGCAGGTACAATGCACACGGCGTACGTACAGTGAGCTTTTTGAATGAACAATGCGCTACACATTTCCGATCTATCCATTACTTACTCGGAATATTCGGTTTATTTTTAAGATGTAGTCACCCATAAGGCAAAATTTTAGTTTCGAGAAAATGTTGGACAACATAGGTCTAATTACACAAGCTCATCTTCAAATTTTTCTGTTCGTGATGTATGAGATATCGACTAATATATATGCCATCTCAATCCGTCCATTCATTCTCGAGTTATGCCAAGTACAGTGGGTTGGACGGGCAGACAACGCATTCCCATATTGTGCTTGCAACACATAAGAAACTGAGCAATGTGCGATGGACACACAACTCTTGGCACATAATTGTCTCAGCAAACTTCAAAAACGAAATGGTGAGATTTACACCAAGTGGTTAGATATTAAAATCGATAAATTTTAATGAGATCAGCAGCGAAAGAATACAGCAAGAAGAAAGAAGTAAGGTTGTAACGTTAATGGTAAGTTGAGGGCAATCAGTGCTTTTAAACCTACTAAGTTTAAAATGTTTTAATTATAGAAAATATTCGGTAGATATTCATGCTAGATTTTTGCAAAATACCGAAAAATACTATAAGTTTTAGTCGATTCGAGGCTGATATCTAGAGTAAAATTCGCCAAACCATGTCAGACTCCAGTTTGCTTGACAGAACCCGATGAAGCGAACTCCACTAGATAGCAGTGGAAACCTATCTCCATTTTTCAAGGTTCAAGGAGGATAACCAAAACAAAAAATATGTCAATCATATTGTGGGAACTATCCAGTTTCATACAATTTGCAGTATCAATATACGAATCAAATTCTCGTTTATTTAGACGCAAATGGTGAAAGTTTGGATGAATAAACAACAAAGATGTATGCTGGTTTTGCCTACCAACAGTGCAAAATTGGCCAAGATCAGGCAGTTAATGCGTTGACTAAAGCAAAAGCTTTGTTGGATTTTTATATATGATTCAAACAAGTGCTTAGGAATATGAAACTAAAAGTATTACAGTATTTATTGTATTTTTTTGGAAAATCGAAAGAAAAAGTTAGGTTACCCTGGCGCAGTATCAGACTACACGTTGGGATACCACATCCAGATGTCAGCATTAATAACACATGAAGCGAAATGCATTCATTGATGTGTCGGGTGGGACAAACATGAATGAAACAGATACACAATTCAGTCCATCTTGAAAATACCTTGAGTTGAAAAGTTAATCTGTAGCTCATAATTTTGATTATGTAGCGTGCAATAATAATTATCTTTTGGCAAAGCTAATTCAGGCTGTTGTAATCCTATTGGTTTCAGATAAGTTTCAAATAGGCAAAGTGGAGGACAAAACATTGGCTTATATAGTCTTCTTTGCAACAGTCGGGTTTGGAGAAATTGTTGGACTAATATTCCTCTATCTGCTGAACTCAGAAAAACCAGTCTACTTGGGATCCATGTTGCAGTATATCCCAAATGAAAATTTGTTTTGGAGAAGCACGGGATTTGTGCTTTTTCTAGGGATTGAAGTGTACCTTGCTACGTCAATGATTCTTAACGGAGTTTTATACGGATTCTGGTTTATTATGATCCTGAAATCAGCAAAGTTCTGGTTGATGGAACTCACGTAGGTCAAAATGTTTCCAAATACTCGAATCCTTCTTCAAATATTTTAACCAAATTATTTAGACCTCAAGCTTCTGGATTCTGGCATTGTAAATCGAGTTCTAAACGCAATATGCTACTACGCCGTGCGAGCATTGAACGTTACCACACTGAGGATTTATTGGTCCCAACATATAGAACTTGGCAGCTTGTTTTCAACCAAATGAACGACATATCTCTAATTAACACTATTGGGCAACATTTCTTAGTTGCTTCATTACTTATTGTATGTTCTTTTTCGACAATTCAATTTAGGGGATGGCACAACTTCGCCTCAGTTCAAAGTTTTTTTTCTTACATAACATTCCCTGGGGGGATTGTTATGTTTTTTGTTTGGATATATCTGATTCAAACATTGCCGGCGCGTATTGTTGTGGTTTGTCGTAAACTTAAAATTGAATGGAAGAGACAAATTTTAGTAGCACCAAAGAAACGTGTTAGAATCACTAAAGAGCTACTATCGTTTTGGGACATTAGTGTTGGTGTGGGAAAATTTTTTAAGTATAAATCTACAACCATGCCAAATCTATTAGATGAATGTGTAAATAAGACAATCAATTTACTGATGACATCATAAAATTTGCTTTTTAAGATTTATGTTGCTCTTTACCTACTTGACTGTATCATTTTTCCTTCTGTTAATGTAAGTATGAGAATCCGTTTCAAAAATACCCGGTCGATGATCAAGATAGAACTAATGGAGACAATGTAGTAAAAGCGCCACAATGGTGCTTTTAGTTTTACTAAAAAAAAGTTCTACTTGACTATATGTATCTGGGTCTCCTTGGATTTCTGTATACAACTGTATGAATCATCACTTTTTTATCCCATCCTGTCTCTACCTTATTCTGTGCAACCCTAAATCAATTTGAGTGTGTCTGAATGACACTGCACGTTTCCACAATGCCTCGAATCACTGTCTCGAGTAGATCTCCGTGGTTCTACATAATCACAAGTTGATCAACGTGTCTCTAAGTTTCTCAAACAAGCACTGTGTGCATCTACTTGGGTCTATGGGCCTCATCATGGGCATATGTATCTTTACGAAATGCCTCCATGGTTTTTGATAGATTTTTTGCCCGATGCAAAACTTTGCAGGAATGTATTGGACTTACAATCTCAGCGCTGTTCGCTGAATCGGAAGTAATAGAAGTGGAGTCGAGTCATTCAATAAAGTTTGTCTAATGGCACTATAGAGATGTGGACCTCCACAAATCGTTCAAATGTTCCTGCATTGTATTCTCTGTTTCTCCAGATTTTACAAAATCACCCCAAAACTTTAACTCAAGCCGATGATTTATTGGAGTTCGAAGTTTCATAAACATTTCAATTACAAGTAAGAAGAGTTCGACTAAGCTGAAGCCAAAATAACCTGCAAATGAAGCTGCCTTCATTTTTGTTACGACGTCCTATTGTCATAAAAAGAAAGAATTAACCATTTTGTATTAATTTCAAACCACTGTTTCCGGATCATATCCTCCACCCATTCGAAAGGATACGATAAGTTAGATTCTACCAAAGGATGCTCACTTTCTATACACCAAAGAAATCTAATACTACTTAGGCTATTAGTAAACTTGCTCTATCTTATATATATATGGGTTTTTATATACTGTGAAACATTGAGTACTCATTTTTATAACCCAACTAGGCACGAGAATACCATTGTTTTCCCAAGATCATAAAACGAAACGGAATTATACCCTTTCGCTTGGTATCCTTATTCGAAGTGCAAAGGTGCTTAGATTTGGTTACTTAGACTTTAGATTAAAGTTTTCCTAATTAAACTTAATTTTCTTAATTAAATGATATATAAAACAAAGTGTTAGTCCAAAACAGTGTGAAAGATAAATGATATTTCATCAAATGACATATAACCCAAGAAAAATTCAAGATCATAAAATTTAATTGTGGAATTATTTATTGTAATTTATATCTATTATTATTATTCTACGGAATCTTTTTGAAATCTTGCTAACGTAGATGCATATTTCGGGTGTTGTTAATCGTCAAATTAACGAAATTTTAGGTCGAAGGACAAAATTTTTAAGATTTTCAGGATTTTCAGGATTTTAAAAGGATAAAGGAGTGATACGAAATGTTTTCACTAATTTTAAGAAAGATTTTTCTTTTGAACGTTAATTGTGAAAAAGATTCTTCAAATTTCACCAAAACCAGCTATTAATTTCAAGATATGTAGAGATAGTATTTCCCAAGTCGCTAACTTCTGATTTATAACTAAAAAAATAATCTATAATTTTAATAGATTACATGCATCTAATAAATTATGCACACATTTTTTGAATTTTTATAAATCTTTAACGGCGTTTTAATTATTTTTAGCAAAATATATTTATTTAGCAAAAGAGAAAAAGTAACTTTCAAACAAATATCCTTATCATTTCCCGGGTTTATATATTTACGAATTTCTACAAACAACTTTACTTACAAAAGATCAAAGAATTCAAAAAAGAAACCTTGGGCAAAACAAGCCTTGACCGGAAAAGTCGAGCTGACGAGGTTTATATACCAATTTTCAATTAAATTTAACAAGCACTCTATTTCATTAGTAAATATTTTATAGTTTATTTTCACTTTTTCAAATATTAAATTTTAATTGGAGGTAATCGTTGGTTTTGCTTTAGTTCTAAGAATTAAATTAATATTTCCGTAAACAACGCTCAAGGTATCAATATTTGAGAAGTTCGGGTGAAAAACAATATCCGTAAAATTCAAAATGTCTTGTCTACCGGGACCTCAAAACATACCGCATCCAAACTTTCGAAATTTTATTAAATCAATAAAAATAATTAAATCCCATCAACTCTTACAAATAAACCATAAAAATCTAAATAATTCTAAACAGAACGAAACCAATAAACGTATTAAATTCATATGACAATTTGCTTTTCATAATATTTTCTAATATTGTTGTCGACATTGCTTCGCAAGTTTAATGACTACGGATTCCGGCAATCGTCGGAATCCAATTAGTCGAGTAGTTTGAATATTGTAATATAGTGAAAGAGTAGCAGTTTTGAATAGTCAACCTGACTCAGTTATTCAATTCGAATGAGTACTTAAAGCACATAAATGAATACAACTTTGCTTTGGGAGAATAATATTTGGGAGAATACTCCAGAAACGTCACTTTAAAATCAAAACTGTTTCCCAATTACTGCCTACTACCGTTACCTAAGTTAAACATTACAAATGTGAATTTATATTTGATGTTATGCACGTTGCATTCCTTTGATTTTCAAGTACATTCGCAACTATTTGGATTGGCTCAAAATACAATAACCTAGAATTCTATATTGGACTCAGAGGTCAAAAGTTAAATAACAAAATTAAAGACCCATCTAGTTCCTCGATATTTTGGCCGTTCGATCTATGATAATCAACAAATGGAGGTTTGAAAGTCTTCAGAATAGTGATTCTTAACTTTATTTCTATATCCATTCTTGTTCGAATCCACTCTGGACCATACTTGTCCCATTTTGGAAATTTTTTTAAATGAATTATGATTCTGAGCAAAGATAAACTTACCCTAGATGAAATTAATGATGTTTCAGAAATGTTACGAAAGTTCGTCTATTACATTGAGCCACTGTATGGGAATCCTGCACATTTAGTTGCCATTCATTGCTCCATGCGGCGGACTTTGCAAAAAATGGGGGTAGCGTGTACCAATACTCAGCCTTTCAATTTGAAAATTTTAACGACATTTTCCTTAATCAATTCGAAGAGTTGACATATTGACAAGTAGATATCAAATAGTGTCAATCAAATTCTCAGAAGGTTAGTATATTTTTAATTATGCGCGATTAAAAGGATTTGTCAATAGACGTAATCACTACTTAATTTGCTCAAGATTCCATCTTAGGTTTTGCAGAAACCAAAGTGTGGCTTGATTAGAGGTTAAACTACTATTCACATTTAACGTTATACCTCTTTTGATAGATGACTTTTCTTAATTTTCTCCCCAAAATAACGACTGGATTCCGTCACTTGTTCAAATAATTTTGCCATAAATAATTCCGAAGTGTATGCAGCAAATTTGCGACAAAGGTCATCATTTTGTTTAAGGATATTGGAAGCAAAATAAATGGATACTTTTAAAGTAAAAATTATAGTTAAATAATACGTTCGTTTGAAATATAGTAGGGGTCTACCAATAGCTTGCGTGGATTTGTGTGAGATTGTGTAAAATTCCTCTTTTACACAATCTCACTCAAGTGGGATGGGCTTAGTGGCTCTAACCAATAAGAGAGGATACAATTTCGTAAAATCTCTCTCGGTTTTTACACAAACCAGGAGTTGAGTATTTTCGTGAGGTTAGTAAGTTGCTCGTTGTCTTCTTTCTTTTGGCTAGACATTTCAATTTTCAAGTTGAAAATATATTAATTGGTGGTGCTTTTGGTGATTAAAATGGACAATGTGAAAAGTCATAAGGTCAAAAGGCGAAGGCTACTTGATCAAAGTAGTGAAAACAAAAAGATTAGGAAGTGGAATCATATGGAGAATGTGAAGATTTTAGAATATCTTAAGCAAACGATTGACATGGGATTTGTCATTGAGGTGAGTTGCTTTAGTTAAAATTAGAAATTCGATGTCTGAATTATCTACAAAATGATCTCTGATACAGAAACCAAACGCTAAATCTTACTATACAACAATGATTCTGAAAACTGGCTTAACCGATTGTGACAGATCTTTTAAGGGACAAATTCAGAAAGTTCAACACGAACTATCGAATTAAATTCAAACACTACAGCCTGATAAGAGTAGAGTACTTCCCAGTTTTGATTACCTCTGTAAGATTATCAAGTAACTCTTCATGTGTGGAATCTGAGTCTTCTGAACTGTCTAGTTGGGCTAGTTTAGTTGCGGCATTTAAGAAGATTATGTCAACTATCTTCGATTTTTCGCTTTTCTTCGGCATTTCAAAGAAGTGAATTTGATTTTTACACAAATTGTTATATTTAAAGTTACCGGGGCGTACCAATTGACCGCCGTTTACGCGCCTGATTTTTACGAAAAGTTACGAGAAAAATTTTACCACCTCAACTCACGCAAGCTATTGGTAGACCCCTAGTGTGTTTCAACTTCCATTATGGAGAATGAAATCTTCAAACCTTCAAATCTAATGGGTTTCCTTCCAGTTGTATCAAACAAATTTTTTTTCAAAAATTTTAAAATCCTTTTTTTTTCCAAGAAATCTTCGCTCGATATGAAATTGTTTTGTTTGCTTAGTTAAACTAGGTGCATGGAATATTTTTTGTAACACATCATTCTTTTGACAAATGGGACACTCCACTCAAGAAAAATCATTCAAAAAATCCACCAAGGATAATAAAAATTTGCTTCAGTTTGTTTGGTTGATATTTATTTCCTGAACAATTCTTATAGACGCTACAAAATTTTCCATTGAGCGGCTTGACCTGCAGAATTCACCAGAGCCAGTCAGAAAGTTTTGTTGAAAAATCTTTGTTTTTATTAAATTTTATTAAAGATTTTTATACAATTACAGTAAATATTAGCTCCCCAAATTGGATCTTACGCTAAATTGTTTTTTGATTTAATCTTACTTTATAGCAGTTAATTAATGATAATGTTAAATGAAATTTAATGTCCATAAAGGGACGTAAAATTAAACTAATTATTTCTATACAATACTTAGTCTTAATTTTTGTCGTTCAAGAAGAAAATATTTTGCTGCATTCTTAAACGTATTTACAGGTTGTTTTTCTATAAGTTCCTTAGATAATTTATACCATAATTTTACTGACGTGTAATGAAAGGTTGTAAAACCAAATTGATTATGTTTTTTTGATTATAATTTGCTGTAAATGTGTGTGCTCTGTGTCTGGTTAAGTGGTGGTGGTGTAAACTCATTGTTTGTAAAATAATTATTAAAAAATTCTGTTATTATTTTTTTAATTAATTTATAGAATATACACAAAATCTTGAACTCACTAAGTTTTTGTGGCATCAGCCAATTAAGTTCACTGCATATTGTTGCGGCTTTCCTTTCATACTTGCTCTTTATTTTATTTTTTGCCGTTCCCCAAATACTTACCTGCTAATTTTCTCACTTTCTCATTTGAGGAATACATTATTTTATATTGGTGCAAATATGTTTATCTTTTTTTTTTTTTTTTTTTTTAATAATTTATTTACATGTCAGTAACACCATTTACAAGAAAATGATAATATGAAAAGACACGCCTACATATGTAGGTGTAAGATTAGAGTGCAATTCTTATTGTTAATTTAGACTAATTAACCTAATTAACCTAGTAGACTTATTTAGTAGTTTTGAGTGGTACTAGAACTTCGGTTTGTTTTAAGTTTTTTTTGTTTTTGGATGGTTCATTACCGAATTTTTGAGATGAACTATTATTATATTCCAAAAGATCTATGTTGTGAAAATATCAGATGTATGACGCTTTACCCATTCTTTTTAAATTTGCTTAAGGAAGGTTCAACTTCTCCTTTGGTAAAAGAAACATACCTATTCCATAAATTAATGGCTCTTGCGACGAAAGATTTTTCAAATGACTTTGAATTCCTTGTTAGCACTACTAGTAAATTCTTCATTTTAGTTTCTCTAGTGTGTTCTTTAAATTTTAAGGAAGAGTTGAGATCTGCAATGTTCTGTAAAAAGATAAGTTTGTATGTTTCAATAAGTGTTGTTTGATCTTACCTCTCTTTAAGACTTAGAATATTGCGCGAGTCATAAAGGTCGTAATAATCCTTATTTTCGAAATTGAATTTTGAGTTGTAGTAAATTTTTGATCTAGTGTATTTCTTATTGGTGTACGGGTAGAAGTATTGAATTAGACTATTGTTAACTTTATTTTGTATGAAAAGAAGTTTAATAAGCGCATCTGCTTAATTACTGAAGCAGTAGTTTATGTGCGATAATACGTAGGCGTTTAATACGATTTTGTATAATTGTGGAATGAGTGCTCTATTTATTATCCTGATTCTTTTAAATCCGCTTGCTACTTTGTTTTCTATGTGCAAGGTATGTTTTTCGAATGATAGTGTCTCATATAAAAAACACCTAAATATTTGAATTGATCTAACCTTGCGATCTGGAAATCATTGAATTTAAGATGTTCAATCGGTACTACATTATAATCTCTAGATTTTTTTTAAATTATAAGTACTGTTTTTTCATGATTCATATGAAGACCAGTTTGTTTGCACCAATTGTCTAATTTCTCAAAAGCTACACGAATTCTTTCCAATGGCTTATTAATGTCTTGGTCGTAGCAAAAGATTGCTAAATCATCTGCGTATAATATTATCTCTACTCCAAGACCTATGAATAAGTTTTGAATATCATTGACAAAGAGAAAAAAGTAGCGGACTTAGAATAGTGCCTTGAAGGAGTCCCATGTTGACGAAATAATCTTTTGAAAGTTTTTCGTTTATTTTGATTTTGACTTTTCTGGCTCGTAGATAGTTTTGAATGAGTATTACTATATTCGAGTCTATAAAAAATCTGTCTTCAAGAAGTTTGATTAGTATGTCGTGATTTACTGAATCAAATGCTTTTTTTAAATCGACAAAGACTGCAGGAACTTTCCCCGTTGGTTTTATGTATGTTTTTGTGGATGAAACTATTTAAGACCTTATCATCAGTGTCGCAGGACCTATTTGGTCGAAAACCATGCTGCGCTTCTGTTAAAAGATTATTATTATCAAGGTGTTGTTAATTTTGTTTTAACAACTCTTTCGAATGCTTTACTTAAAAACATAGTATTGGCAATCGGTTTATAATTTGATGGTAAATTCATTTTACTTTTTTTTTTATATAATGGGGTCACTATTGCAGTTTTCCACTTATTGGGGAAAACTTTGGATTCGAATATTTTTTGAAAAATATTTGTGAGAGGAGCTGCGAGCTGACCTATCATTCCTTTAAGGTAGATTGTGGGTAGTTTGTTTTCCCTAATTTTGCCTGAATTAGTATTAAGTATGCTGGATTTTGTCATTGTCTCTGTTACTGTCAAGGATATATTTTCATTTGTTATCGAGTCTGTAGAGGTGCTTAATAATTTAGGATTATTTAGGGTTATTACGAAAAATTTTTGTGCAAATATATCGAAGATTTCTTGTTCAGTCTCACACGATAAGTTATTTTTGTTAATCATTGAAATAAATTTATTTTTTTGTTTTTCTTTATAGTTGGTTAGTTCATTCTTTAACTTTCAGAGAACGTTAACGTCACTTTTGTTTTTCTCAAATCTACCCCTAAAATAATATTCCTTTGACATCGCTATTTTGTTTGTGGTGTTATTTTTTAGTTTCTTGTATATTACCTTCAGTTCGTGATCTTTTGTGTGCAAGTATTTTTTATATGCTAAATCGCGTTCTTTTTTCTTAGCTTAAGGACCTAAGGTGTTAACCAGTGGCTTAGTTTTGCTCTAACGTTAAGGCGTTTTATTGGTGCGAAGTTGTCTAGAATGTCAAAATTAATTTTATTAAAAGTTTCTAATGCTGTTTCCGTTGCCAGTTCATCGAAACATAACCAATCTACTACTTTTAACTCTTGGGTAACTGACTCCCAATCTACGTTTTTTTCAAATCCTTACATTAATAATTTTTGGTTTTTCTTTTCTTCCACCTATGTTTTTTCCCTTATGCTGTAAACCATTTCATGACCTGAGAATCCTACATGGATTATACCTGAGTCTGTAACAAACCCTGTTTTTGGAACGTACATATGATCCAGAAGAGAGTTTCTTGTTTCTGAGATTCTCGTAGGATCATTAATAACTTGCTTAAGGTTAGATTGTTTCATAATATTTAATAGAGTAAATTTACTTTTTGTGTTTTCTAAAAATCTATGTTGAAATTACCAAGTATCAATAGCTGATTGCTTATTTTAGATACACTTTGTATAAAAATTTCTAGTACTCCCAAAAATTCGGTAATTTGTGTAACGTGAAGAGGTTTGTAAATGGTGATAACCATTAATTTCTTTTGAAATTTTGGTTTTACCAGTGATATTACAATTTCAACCCCAGGAGGGAACTTTAAATGTTCTGAAATGTCAGTGATTTTGATAATTTCGTATGCGCAGGCGCTGTCAATGTAAAGCGCTATCCCTCCTCCATGAGTTTTTGAAGGCGAGTCAGATCTGATAAAGTTAAATCCCTTGATATATAAATTATGGTCTACATCAAGGGAGTTAAGTTTAGATTCTGTTATTGCTAAATAATTGACTGAATGTTCGCGTATAGTAATGTCAATTTCGGTTACTTTAGATCGTAAACTATTTACGTTAAGGTGCGCTATTTTAAACTTGGAAAAATTTGACTTTTGATTTGCGTCATAGTTTACGTTTCGAGTCGTACTCGGTAGTGTGTTGGTTACTATCATTATGTATTACTATCATAGGTGTTGTTGATGTTAAAGATGAGTTGTACTCCACACATGTTTGTTCGCGTGTGATGTCCTTCTCATTTTTTGTTTCGTTGAAAGTGCAGGGTGACGAATTTAGTGTCATACTGTTGAAATTGAGATTGTGTCGAACAGAGGATCCGTACCACATTTATGACACAGCCAGTTTAGACTCGAGTTTAGACGCGACGCGAGACACTACAGTTTGGTTGAAATTTTTTTCGTGCAATTCTTTCTGTGGAAATACTTGTGACATGATGTGCAGACATAGTTGTGTTGTTTTCTTATGTTGATGTATGAGTTGCAGTTGTAACATATGTAGTTATCCATGAAAATAAACAAAAGTATTTTTTCCCTGTTAGATCTATTTCTCGTAAGTTTCAATCAGAACTAAGCATACCCTTGTTGATTGTTTGTACTTAGATGGCGGCAATGACCATCCATGTATTTTTAAAAAGGTGCTCCTTGTGCTATAAGGTTGCTTTTATTCTGAGGGTCCCGATATGCCAATCAGTAGGACTTAGCACTCGACTTGTGTAGTGAGTGTTGGAGCTAAATAAATATTTCAAACCGAAGGTCGTCAAAAGTTTCGACACGTGATAAAAAAATTGAAAAAAAAATAATTACAATAAAATTTGAACTATCAGCAAGAGTTATAACTCCGAAAATCTTCTCAATTGACATCAGTATAACTAATTTTCGATTGTATTGTGGTAGAGTAGTGGCAATTTGACAATATAACTATAATTTTGGTCAAGTTGCCTGATCGATACAATAAAATATTTAAAAAATAATCTAACCGGGGTAGGCACCCCGTTTAGGCCCACAGTTGGGCAGGTCGTTGATTTGTTGCATGTTGGCTAAGTTCCCTTCACTTTTTGATTCTACGTGCGCATTAAGTCATTTTGGTCATTTTTGACGAAAAGCGAAGAAAGCACTGTAAAGTTTAATGTGGAACATACTGTACTGTACTAACCCTGTAAAATATTGAAAATTGTGAGCAATCATTTTAATCATTCTTTGGAAATAGAACCTTATGGAATCAAAATATGTCACTATTTTTAAATGTAACCTAGTACATTTTCTGGCCTTAGACAAGTATCTAGGTAATAGTGGATTTAAAAATCAAAATTTGTTTGTAAAATGTTTTGAAAAATTTAACTTGGTCGCCAACAATGGTTGATTCGTAATCTACATGAATTTCTGATCAATTGAGGCTATCATTAGACCAACTACTTGAGAAGTATTTTTCTATACCCATACTTGTTTTAGTGTTAGTCCAACTAAAAAGCGTACATATTAATGTATCTAATCTCATTCTCAGCGGACATGGTTTACAGAAGATAATTTATATTATAGATGCTACTATAATTCTACACTTTACGATGAACTAAGTGATGCTAAGCATTTAAAATTCAGTCTGTAGTATAGTGAAGAGGAGTTTAGTTTATAGTTAACTAAAAGTAGTAGATAAAACTACTGACTCACCTCCGGTTTAGACTTACTTACAGGTTTCATGCAGTCTGAATACATTTTCTTGAAAATTTTCAAGATTACTTCAAGGGTAACATTTTCACTTCAACATGAAAAATTTTCCATTCAATTTCAATTCCAGGTTACGTCAATNATTACTTCAAGGGTAACATTTTCACTTCAACATGAAAAATTTTCCATTCAATTTCAATTCCAGGTTACGTCAATTCCATTTCCAATATTTATTTATCACACATTTGTACTTCCAGTCTGCATACGGATTGCTTCCATTATCCATATGCTGCAATGAAGAAAAACTAAATTCAAACACGATTCCCTCACTTTCTCAATTTCTCCTCCTTAGTGATTTGAAGCACTGTGGATTGGGAGGAGAAGCGGTATTAGACTGGGGAAGAAAAATGGTTGGCTCGTCGTCTCAAGAGAAATACTCCTCTCCAATCGATGAGTCTAAAAGAATGGTAAAGAAAGTGAGGGATGATAGTTTTGAAGAAAGTAGAAATATCCACTCCTCCGTCCGACAACACGGCATGCAACATAAAATTACTGCTTCTCATGATTACTAAAACTTTCAGTACCCATAAATATCGTATATAGACTTCCTTTGTTTTATGCTTTATTTGAGACTTAAAACTGCTTTCTTATTCCTTTTGTGAATTAAAAATTTTATATATACNCTTTGTTTTATGCTTTATTTGAGACTTAAAACTGCTTTCTTATTCCTTTTGTGAATTAAAAATTTTATATATACAGTGGAGTATGATAATGTCTGGCAGAGAAAGGAGGGTGGTTCTTTCACTTGAAGTGGAAAACGGNATTTCTAATGAACAAAATATAGTGAATTTTGCATAAGATGATAGGTCTATCGTGCGCAGCATACCGTAGAAACTCTTTTTCACACTCTCTACTAACATATCACGATTCAAAAAGTCAATTGTATTCCTTTAGTCGACCCATGCTGTTTTAACAATTTCTTCCTCTACATTGTGGGGATTTGAGCATAAGACTCAATCTCCACTACTGTACTNTCCATGCATTCTAACCTTGAGCATTGGTAATAAATAACAATATGAAAATATAGTACGGCTAAACCCCAATGTAAATGCAATAGCTAGAATTTATTCTAAAAATAAAATTTGAACCTGAAAATTTAGACCTGGGCTATTGCTCAGGTCTTCTTCATGAACAAGTAACATAGACATGTCTTTGTCTGGTGTTCCACAATTGTTAATATCTGCTTTTATTTGAAGTATTTTGTATNTGTCTGGTGTTCCACAATTGTTAATATCTGCTTTTATTTGAAGTATTTTGTATTGGTTCATTGGTTATGCAGATAAATTATCATGTTCAAGAAGATTTCCACTTCAGAAACACCAATAGGTAGTTTAATTAATACCTCAATATCCCATAACCACANCATGTTCAAGAAGATTTCCACTTCAGAAACACCAATAGGTAGTTTAATTAATACCTCAATATCCCATAACCACAATCGGTTAGATTACCTCTATATCATCCAATATTCCTTAATCCAATTATAATTAATTCTATGACTGTTTAAATTAGAATTGTAACCATGACACCAAATGTTCAGCATTTTTCCTCCAATTAAACAGTTATTAAAATTATTTTCTCTATCATAGTCTACTAAAGTTTAATTTAAGATTATCGTATTTGACTAAACTGATAAACTCAAATGACCGCGTCACCCGTAAAAAATTAACGACTAGTTATCCATGTTGCTGGTGTCTGGTTATATTTATTTCAATTATCTTGTTTTGACACATCAGTATACACTTAGAAGATCAACAAAGACAATAAGAACGCATAAATATAGGAGCTAATATATACTTATGTTAATTTGAAACTAAGAAATTTTAATGATCTACAACTTTTGCACAATTGTTCAAATAAATGCTCAAAATTTATTCCATGTTATTCCATATGTTATATTAAGTGTAAACTTCCAATTTCCAGCGGTCTCGTTGTCGCAGATGTTCACCATATATATAAGTGTAATATTGATCACTGGTTTNAACTTCCAATTTCCAGCGGTCTCGTTGTCGCAGATGTTCACCATATATATAAGTGTAATATTGATCACTGGTTTGTAGCAATGAGAAGTTGTATTGACATAGTCGTCGTGCTGCTTCTTCATTATGTATAAATGTATGTTCTTGATGTATAAATTATTTAAGTTGCTTGCGTGATATCTTAGTAAGCCGTTTATTTTCCTCTAAAAATTCTAAANAACTTCCAATTTCCAGCGGTCTCGTTGTCGCAGATGTTCACCATATATATAAGTGTAATATTGATCACTGGTTTTTACTGTAGCAATGAGAAGTTGTATTGACATAGTCGTCGTGCTGCTTCTTCATTATGTATAAATGTATGTTTTTGATGTATAAATTATTTAAGTTGCTTGCGTGATATCTTAGTAAGCCGTTTATTTTCCTCTAAAAATTCTAAANTTTGATGTATAAATTATTTAAGTTGCTTGCGTGATATCTTAGTAAGCCGTTTATTTTCCTCTAAAAATTCTAAACTACTGTTACACTACTTCTAACAATCCATCTGTGCTACTTTAAATTGGAACATAACATGGATTCTACAAATTCCATAGCGGTTGGTCAGCGTAATTGTAACACTGTAAAACGATTTATTTTATCCATGGTTTTTGTTATAGTGGGTTTGGGAATGGTTACTTCGTTAACTTTATTGGATTTCCAAAAGCAGGAATCTGATAAATCTTGCTATCTTATGACATTTCAATGGGAGGGAGATGACTATGAGACCTCTCACATTGTTGATTATACGGAACCTCAAATTATCGTACAATTTATAAGATCAAATCATATTCTGTATATCGTAATGAACACAAGTCTCTCTGCAATGACCAATACCTGGATTCCATGGAAAGCATACTGTATGATTGTATATATTATTTTTCCAGCTAGCAAGGATGATGTATCAAAAGTAGAATTTAATTTACAATGGCTATTCGAATGTAAGAAAAATTGTTATGGAAGAAAAACATACTATATAGTTATACGTAATAGCGAGACGGATTTTAGCATGGGCCCTAACATTGATGTTGAACCATTACATGAGTTTATTATTAGTCCCAATGACTCATCAATTTTTAAAATAACGACATGGATACCGATTACTTGCAAAGGAAAATTAGCATTGCAAGTACCTACTAGTGAAATAAGCCAAACAATTAGTAATTTTACGATACTTAATTTGCTCGACGCCTTTATAAGTGAAATTTTGAACAAAGCCTGTCCATTGGTATGGGTGCTAAATTCATATCCGTACTCTTGGGATGAGAAGTCATNACTAGTGAAATAAGCCAAACAATTAGTAATTTTACGATACTTAATTTGCTCGACGCCTTTATAAGTGAAATTTTGAACAAAGCCTGTCCATTGGTATGGGTGCTAAATTCATATCCGTACTCTTGGGATGATAAGTCATCAAGATTTATTTTCACAGGTATCAATAAACGACGTCCAAATAGAAAAAGGCAACAACTCCGAGACTCTCCCGAAGTTAATTTTATCTACGTCTTAGTTAGCGAGTTTAATAATTCTGATAAAAGTGTTTCATTTCTCAAGCATGCGACTCTTCAGGAGGTTGGAAATGATAACCATTATTCAGTAATAATTGGCACCGATACACATCCATCTGCGGTATTTGGGCCCGCAGGTGATATCAAACTGGACCATTTCCAATTCTACACACGACAAACGAGCTATAATTTCATAACTTGTGACGGAGCTCAAAGCTTTATATCATTTTATGCGTTTCTTATTCCGTTCAACACAAAAACATGGCTAGCTATTCTGTCTACTTATATCATTCTCATAATTGTTCTTAGCATTCCATTAACTAAAGACAATATTGTTGGGAAAATTTACATGATATTGAAAATTATTTTGGAGCAAAATATACACATTTCGGTAAGCTACGTCTAACATAATATAAAAAGTTAATTGAATTGCATGAAGTGTAGTAGTTGATTATGATTTTTAAGAATTATCGCTCATCATCACTACTCAAACCTGGCTAAAAGAATTAATTAGAAATTATTCTCATAATTTCTTATTTAAAAAAATGTTAGAAAGCATTATAGTTTCTAATTCTATAAAAATTTCAAATTCATATGAATTTTGCTTAACGATATTATTTTCGATCATCATTTTAAGATTATTAAAGTCCATAATTATCCTGGTATGTTACTCAATAGCAAATTATTGTGAAATCCAATTTAGGAAAGGATTTATCACTTTAAATGTTTTGGTTTCGACATAAATAAGGTGAAACATGCAAATAGTATTAACTTCGATTCAGTATTTTCCCTTGATGTATAATACATTGCGTACAAATAAGAAGGCGAAATTTTTGTAAAGCGATTTTACAGAAAATCAAAAATTGTTTGTTTGCCACACTTTCACAAATTATATTTCCTTCAACGAAAAATCATTACTATGATAGATTAGTTCACCATGTTTGGGTCAAAAAATTTCACAAGAGCATAATTTGCAACAATTTTTGAAACTCTAGAGCCAAAATAATGCTTTCTTATCTGAACACTGTATTAAATATTAGTGCTGGAAATACGTCAAATTAATTAATTTGGATTGTTGAATTTTTCAACGGCATAGCAGGTATAACCTATGCACACAGTCAAGTCCAGTTTTTACCGAAAAAGGTCATAGTTCGATATTCAACGATCGACAAGCAGGCGCTATAAAATGTCCGTATGTGGGCAAATTACTCGTTTTAAATTTCCGAATTACAAATTAGATTAGCAAATTTTTCTAATTATATTTTTCGAATTACATTCATCTGGGTTATGAAACTACTAATTAAAAATTACAGTAATTCAATTACGTTTTAAATTACAAATTACATTTTGGTTTGTCAGAATTGATTACCCTTCTTTACTCCAAACACCTCGATATGTTCATCTGCCAAAGGCTTCTGCTTGTAAGAAAAATAATCCCTGAAATATTTAACAAACGTCCCACTAGAGTTGACGCTGATAGGAGAGCTTGCATTTTTATGAACAACTTTATTGTTGGAGCTTTCAACAAAGAGGATTGTTCACATTCACTTTTGATAATTAAAGATTCCTATGCTATTGGTTATGAATATCCATTAGTTGCAAGCTAGCTTTTCGTTCCAATTGATATTTTACTCTATTTTCTATTTCTTCGTTCATCATATTTTTACCATTTTGGGTAACAATTATTAAAAAGAATTTTAGTGTTTGTTAGAAAGAAAAATTCCGTAGTATAGTAACATTGCATATCTTGTCCGTAATATAATCAAAATTTCTGATCGCTTGAGGTATCCATTAACCAAATAAACAACGGAGTCAAATCTACAATATTCTCCGATTCGATAACAAGTTACTTTTGAATGAGAAAGAACAATCGGTATTTTTTTATCTGAACTCAGTCTTTGGTAGTGTGGCGTAAGTGTTAAGGTAAGTGAGTTGTATCGAGTGGTGGTGGGTTCGGAACTGTTATTTTCGTATTTAGCAGGGCGGCCAGTGCGCAGCTGGGAGTACTGTGGGCAGTAGGGTGGGCTGCAGGCAGTTGAAAGGGTTGTGGGCAGAAGGGAGGGCGGTAGGCAGTAGGAAGGGCCGTGTGCAGTAAGGAGGGCTGTGGGCAATAGGGAGGGCTGTATGCAGTTAGGATGGCTGTGGGTAGTAGAAAGGGTCGTGGGCAGTAGGAAGGGCTGTGGGCAGTAGAAAGGACTGTGGGCAGTAGGAAGGGCGGTGGGGACTTTGGAATGCTCTGGGGAGTAAGAAGGGCCGTGGGCAGTAAGAAGGGGGCGGGCAGTTGCGAGAACCGTTGGTAGTATCGTGAAAAGTAATTCATCATATATTGGCAACGCTTGATGGATGTCTAAAAATTTAGACATGCGTGGTGGAGGTGAGGTAGGTGTTTAAAATTTTAGATCATAAGTTTAGGCTACTTATAAAATTTGGCAAGTATGGAAAAATATGATTTCGACGTATTCAAGTGGCAGACTCTATAGATACTTCAAGTATTTTATGAAGAGTGTATGGAAAATTACGAAATATAAGAGTCAACTTTGTTTCAGAAACTTAATTCCTAAATGTGTCTAAAGTTTTAGATACCTGTGGAGTGTTCAGTGTTCTCAAGACATTTAAACTTGGTTCAACTTTTGCTTTAGTGACGGGTAGGTGATCTAAATTTTTTAAGTCGAGTTTTCAATTTAAAGTTCATGTAAATATCCTTTCAAAAATGTGATATATAAAATTTCTTCGCATTATGCCTAAAGAAACAAATGTTTCAATGACGCCGTGATTTGTCTTGATGACGACACAGGATGAGGCAAAGTTAAGATCATGGAACCACTAAACAGAGCGCTAAATACCATTCTTCCAATACATTGTGAGATGGGTTTCGGTTACAATAAATAATTCTAAATTAAATTAAAGAAATCAGAAAATGACTGAATACAACAGAGTTATTAATTCAACTATGGCTAATAATTCTATTTATGTATAAATATGTATTAGAGTAAAACTTAAATTAGGGAGGGATGCTTTAATAAGCTTTAAACCCTCCGTCTGCTGTGGTCGTGCATAATTTGACATTTGTCATTTTTTATTTTGGAACTGGAAAATACACTGAGTTTTAATCACTTTTCAAATCTGAAGGTTTATCCCAGGTGGAATTGAAAGTGACGTAGACTTTACTCTGATAAACTTCGACATTGATTTTAACCAAAAATTGCGGAGCAAATTAGCGCTTTGATTTTACAATCCTTTATAATGTTTATAAAGTTTATGAAAAATTGAATTTAATAATATCCGAAGATATCCGGTCTACTGCTTTTGCTTCATACAAAATTATAAAATAGTTATGTAATGAAAAATAATAAAATTTCTCGCTTCTTTGTGTAAGCGGAAAATTTTAAATTTAAATTAAATTAAAAACAATAATTGTTTTTAATTTAGATTAGTCTTAAAATAAACAAATTTCACTTGCAGTTTTAATTCTAACGCCTTCAATTGTTTTCTGACTGTTTGGGAAATATTATTGTTTTCATTAACTTTTAGTATCCATCAGATAATCGTTCATAAATTCATGAATTCTACAAACATTGAAAGTATAATAATTCGAACAGGACAAATCGCATTTGCACTTGGAAAAGCCTTAAAATTTGACGTGTCTAATTTCTATTTAAATTCTTTAAGTCTTGTAAATTATGTATTCGGGTATAATCGTAAATTCTCAACTACCCCACCGACGTCAACTTCGAGAATTCAATCAAATGTAAAGTCAGTTGATCGAAACAAATAAAAATCGATTTCTCGCGCGTAAATCAAATAAAAAATAAGTTTAATCTATACATAAAGTTTTCTTCAATATACAGTCTTACAATTTATCATAAAGCATCGGAAAGATAAGCTTGATCCAATTCCTTTTGTTGGCTGAAAGCAACTCCGTTCGAATCATCGTTCTTTTAACACGATCGTGCCAACATACTGACACTTAAAAGAGCATCCCCAAATTTTGATTTTCAAATAATGACCTCTACAGCCTGAACTTCGACAAGACACTAGTCTTCGGCGTTACTCCGTCATCAAAATTATCAGACTTTCGCTAATAATGAAATAACATAAGCGTAATTTAGTTGTGTCAAATAAGAATTCTAAAAATGATAATTTCTGGTACGGTGGTAGCTTTGAATACAGTGTGTTCAAATAAGAAGGCGAAATTTTTGAAAAAATTTTTAGCGAAAAATCAAATCTTGGTTCTGTCACACTTTTTCACACATTATGAACTGCTCAAGCTACTGGAAACCGTTACTACAAAAGTTTAGTTAAATTTTCTTAGTTTTAAAAGTGTAGAAAAAGCCTAATTTGTGACAGTTTTAAAAACTTTAGTCGCAGATTTTCGCCTTCTTATTTGAAAACCCTGTAGATTAATCCTAACCGGTTGATTTGACCTTTCTGCTGATTCAATCATGATTTTTGATTTTAGGTTTTACAGAAGCAAGCAAGGGTCTATTCGATTTATCTTTTCTGTTTGACGCTTTTCGTAAGTTTACTCCTGACCAACATTTACAGGGGGGAATTGACAGCTGATGTCACATCATCGCTTCCTAAGTCCCGCATAACGACCATTCAGGAAGCAATGCAATCTCACTTCCAGATTCTTGTTTACATTAAAGATAAAGTTAAGAGGGAAACATCGTCATTTCAACTTAATCAGATACCTCGTGACATACGTTCAGATAGACTGACTCTCAGCGTTGGTAGCAACTTTTATTTGAGCATTTATCTAGCTCTGGAAAGTACTCGCTTGAACTCTACAAAAGCTGAGCTTCACCAGATAGAGAGCGGTATAAACTTCACGGCAACGTTCAGCGGATATGACAAAGAATTGCTTAAATGTAACAAAACTATACTTGTTGGAGATAATGATGAGTTAGTTTCAGCGTTTATAAACTTACAGGAGGGAAACAATAAATTGGAAGCAGCGAAATTGTATTTTGGCAAAGATAAATGTATGCCCCACCCTATCGTATGGATCATCGATAAAATTGAATGGGATAGAAAATTTAAACTTTATAATAGATTCCAGTATTTAATTTGTTCTGGAATATTTGAATTTATGACAAATAATGTATCACTAGCTAGGAGCAAGAGAAAAATCATCAGCGGGAAGCAAGAAGATTCCAATGTGCGCCCAATGTCAATTTTTCACAACTTCACAATTTCTTCATTCATTGTTTACATTGTTCTTATTGTACTATGTTTGCTCGCGTTCAACTCTGAGATATGCCACTATCAATATAATATTATTAAGTCTGGACTTAACTATCCCAATAACTCTAACTAGCTAGCCGACTTTCGCATCAGACACTTTGTATCTGCTTGTACAGAGTGAGCAGTAAGTAGGTCCAGGTTTTTGAAAATTTGCTGTTTTTCATTAGATTGACGTACGGATCTAAATTTTGGATCATTAAAAAGTTGAACGTCAGGAAGGAATATTTGGTACAATCGCAAATCTCACTAGTGATAACTCGTGATGAAACATAACATTTTAAATTTTGCATTAGGATTACCAGGGAGACTTTTATTGTCTTAAATTCAAACAATCCATTTCAGCAGTTTCTAAAGCACCTAAATCGATGTTAAATAAATAAATGTCTGAATAAATAGTTAATACTTTGTTTTAAAAACTTCCCCATCGCAAACCTATTGCTAAATTAAAAAACTTCCGTTTGATCATGAATTGACCCTAATAATAGTGGACTTTGAAGTTTGCGATTGTGCCAATTCCTGACATTCAGCTTTCTATTGAGCCAAAAATGGTACCACTATGTCAACTCAATAAAGAGCTACAAATTTTCAAAAGCATACACCTATTTACGAATCACCCTGTAAATCGTTTATTCCATAGCAACAGAAACTTATTTGGTAAAAATAACTTCATTATCCTTCAGGAAGGTTTTAGCTGTTAGCATGATTCTATTTCTTACTAAGGTTGCCATTTTCAAGATATTTTAATCTCGATTGTGCATTTTGCCTTTAAGTTCCAACCAAATTTGGGATTGATCCTATCAGTAAAGCATCAAGTATCTATACTAAAGCGCATAAACATGGGTACATGGAGAAAGTTTTAACTCAAAAAAGTGTGTAAAAAAAATTTAGGAATGCGACTTCCAATCTCATTCTCTTTACTACCATGTATCCATGTTTATGCGCTTCAGTGTACATTTCCTTTCAACTTTGTTCTTGAATATATTTGAAAACACATACCTTTGCAAACATTAATTATTTAACAAGAGCATCAGAGAGTTGAGAAAATGAGTGCAATGGGGTATGGTCCCTTTGCATCTACTCTACCTCACTCATCAGAGAACCTGTCGACCCATCTCTCTGCCTGCCTGCTTTCATTTTTTTCATTGCTTTGCAATAACTTGTCTAATGAAAACTTATTTTGAATTATTTTTGTAAACAAACGCCATTCTGTAATGCTGAAACATGGGTAATTGAGAGAAATGACCAACTAGAGGAATTGAGTACAATCCCTTGGCATCTATTCCACCTGACTCAACAACGACCCCTCTCTCTGTCTGTCTGCTTTGCTCCATTGCTTTGCATTAGTGTATCTAATCGGAACAGATATTTTATAGTGATATTATAAAATTAACTTCACTTCCATTATTTACTAATTGTGTATCGCCTGTCCCAAGCCATTTTTGGTGAAAGGTGGAGAAAGAAGGCCCGGTTTAATTTGGCTGTCACTGTATTAGCCCACTAATGTAAACGTGTTGGCAAAAATTCAGTCAAAAATGCCCGCCTGATTGACTGGAGGAAACCAAACTGTGTTTTGTTTTTAATTTGAGGTATTTTAGCCGTTTACTCATGAAACCAGATGTAAGTATATCTTTCACTTCTTCAAAATATTAAACAACTAATTGGTTTCTGCGTTGTTACTAAATTTCTCCAGATTTTTTACTTTTAAGCAAGTCGTGAGAAAGATGTTTACTAATTTTTTGAAAGTAGAACTTCGCGCTTTATTATGCTATTATGCTGTTTACATGCTTGAAACCTGCAAATTAGAATGTATGTTAATGTGTGTAAAATTTATATTTATAATAAATGCTCAAATTTTATTGATGACTTTCTTTTTATATAATATTTATTGTTATGCGCATGTCCTGTAATTGTAAATATTGTGATCTGGAAACTCTAACACCTTAATCCCACTGACTCTCCAGCATAGCACAAGCGACCAATTTCTGCCACAGGTTCGTCGAGGTTCGGTAGACTTAGGGTAGTGTATGTCAATGGAACAGCAAACGGGAACATCCTATAATAATAACCCATGGTAACATCTCGCACAAATAGTGACATTATTTGCTCTCTTGTTCGAAGAAATAGACTTCAACAGTTTTGCTGGCAAATTCAATCAAGTTGGTGCAGTTCCTGAAACTCACGGAAGCAACGTTCGTCAAGAGCGACGAGGACATTTATTTTTAATCTCGTTTCTTTTATATTATGAAGTATTCTATATATTTTAGGAAAAATTAATAAAATTAATATTTTACGAAATCATATAACCTCAATCTTGTTATATTTTGTCAAATGTATTTAGGTCACAATTACATCTGAACGAAGGAAGAAAATCATGTTATCACTATTGTTATGGGCTGGTTGAAAGTTAGAAAATGTTTTTTTTGAATTCAACAACCGATATATGAGTTATAGTGTTGCTTGGCTGAAAATTATGAAAAGTTGTTTTATTCAAATTGGGTAGTGTATTGTAATACTTTAAAACTTAATTATTATTGTCGAGGATACTCTTAATCCTACTTGAACTAGTTTTTGTTAATGAAATTTTTTCGATGAAACCAAACGGGCTACCATGACGGCATCTGATAAACACTTTGATTTGTAATTCTTTGGATGGAAACAAATAACCACTATTACACTACTGCAAGCAAGGTTGCTATGACGAATAATCCAAAAGTCCTCTAAGAGGTTAGCCCATAACTATTATTTTTAGGAAAATTGTCAATTCTAAAAAAATAACAAACCTTCGCTTTTGTAAGCAAATTTAATTTTTTTTACTTTCGAATTTTAAATTATTAAATCCGCAAAAAAAAAATTATTAACAGTTTCAAAAATATAATTAGGGTCATCTTAGCTAATTGTGAATTTTTTTTCACTTTTCCGAGTTTGCCTCAAAAAATATATGGGAATAAAAGTTTTTCCTAAACAAAATTTGATAAAATTTATTCAAAATACGATTCTCTATCGTTGTATGATTTTTATTTAGTCAATTCCTCAGTTCGAACGCCTGGAGCGATTTATTTGCATAAGCGAAACTACTTTTCACAATTACCAACAAAATTGTGCTAACTGTAAAACTAGGTGTGATAATTGTGAAAAGTTAGATAGACTTAATTTACGCTCATTCCAACTTAGACTATATTCATAATATGATAGAGGACATCAGACTGATGTTGATAGTGGAAACTAGAGCATGATTCGCTTTTCTGGCTATTTATGGGAGGCTCCAGAAGTCAATGTTTCAATTATTTTGATTTTATTCCTCACCTTGACTGAAAGAATGAGTTTATAACTTTTTCTAATTTTTTTAGTTGTGACTCAGAAATAGTGGTCACCACACGATTTAATTACAATTTTTTTTTCAGGTGCACCTAAAGATAAAAGCAGAGAGGCAGAGATAGAGGTCGACAGGTTCTCTGTTGAATGAGGTGGAGTAGATGCAAAGGGACCATACCCCATTGCACAAGTAGGCTGCAGAGCCTACTTGTGGAGTCATGTCTTCATTCTCAATACAACTCCGAAACTCACCTGTGCTTTACATTAGTATAGGCCAGCTCCTCCTTCCTTGTCATTCATTCGCAAATAAGGAGTCTACTGTCTCATTTATGAGTACAGTAGAGAGGATTGAGTCTTATGCTCAAATCCCAACAATTCTCGCATCCTTTTTTTTTTCAACTCATAATCAAACAGACAAAATATTATTTTTCTTGTTGTAGGCACACTGGAAATTTTGTGTTCAGAAACTTGCGAGCAATTCTTTCTATTTCAAAATTTCCTGTTTTCTTTATCCGTGAATAATTGGCATAAGAGAAAACGTTTCCCGATTTTCTGGCAACCTTCAATTTTGCCTCTATCCCTAATCTTCTTCATCCTGATAGTAATTGTAAACAGGTTTTCCTGTTTTCCACCCTCCACTAAACTTAGCTTTCATATTAACCACTATGCATTTTGTATTTTTCTCAAACTTTTTCCCTTTTTCTACTTTTCTACTATAAAATATCTCTTTTCCGATTGCTTTAATGTTCGCGATATTTTCTGATTGATCCTATTTTTATCATCGAGTAGAATATGAAGGAAAATATTTTTGGATATGTTATAAGTAAAACCTTGTACTGCAACATCATTATCCGCCCTTTCGTCCAGACAATTTCACGGAAAAGGTTTAAAATATCCAATGATTTGTACAAAATTGATGGAGAAAAGCCATTATGAAAGGAAACATGATTGTATGAGTAAACTAGTAAACACGCCCTCACATTGAGTTTCAAACTGGATTAATACCTTACCCGACCTAAACAGTGCGTTCAAAATAAAAATATGTAATTTTTTCAAAATGATTTTGCGGAAAATCAAAATTTTATTGTATGTCTGCCACTTTCACACATTTTGGACTGTTCTAGTTATTGAAAATTATTGCTATGGAAGATTAACTTTTCTTAGGTCAGAAAGGGTCTCTACAGTCCAATTTTAAAATTTTTAAAACTCTAGAGTCGGTAATTCGCCATTTTATCTGAACATATTGCTTACATGGTGCCAAGAACACAGGAAATAATGCAATCTTTTTTACTTCTGTGAATCATTAACCACAAAATATTTAACTTATTGAACATTATTGGGGTCGAATGAAAGTTGTCGCATGGTCTATCGTGTATAATTCAAAAATTTATGATTAGTCTGATGCCAACACTCATCCAAAGGATGGTCAACATTAGATTACTTTTTGTAGTATTATTTCCCAAACCCAACTAATTAAAGACGAACTGAACTTACAAAAATTGCACATAAAATCTCCACGGCGAAGGTCTTATGTATGTATGAAAAAATAACCTCAGTAGGCAAATTAAGGATGTTTACAATTTATAATTATGTAGGAGGCTTACTATCTAATATATTTTAGGTTCATATGTGTATTTAGAGAAGGATTACACTGTTGACGACCTTATTGTCTATAAAGTCTATTTCGCATTATAATACCTTGCGTAAAAATTTTGTGGCGGGGCTGACCCGCCACTTTGAATTTGAGACAGGAATTGCCACAAAAATTTGGTCTCTGGTGGGGTATGATCCCACGTCTTGGATATTCCGGACCCAACGCACTAACCATTTGTGCTACAGAGCCCAGTTGGGCAATACTGTTCTCAAACTCAATACAACTCCGAATTCTCCTTCCTGGTCATTCATTGCCAGGTAAGAAGTCTACTGTCTGATTTATGAGTACAGTAGTGGGAATTGAGTCTTATGCTCAAATCCCCACACTTTCCCGCCGCCAAGAGCGCCCCCTCGGCCTTCGGGAACCGAAGACTACCGGTCCTCCGCCCCTTAATAAGGGGAGGGTCCTGTCATGGTCGCCATGTGTGGCTGGGCTGACCCGCCACTTTGTGTTTGAGGCAGGGATTGCCACAAAAATTTGGTCTCTGGTGGGGTATGATCCCACGTCTTGGGTATTCCGGACCCAACGCACTAACCATTTGCGCTACAGA
>NIPM01000189.1:325189-366174 GCA_002738285.1 Holacanthella duospinosa | reverse complement strand
TGGTGGCAAGCTAAAAGTAAATCAAAGAATAAAGAATTATCTGAATCACAAATTAAACTTTTTAACTTCAAAACCTAAAATTTGAAATGAGAAGACGCGCACATCTCTAAATTAAAACCAGAACAACTTTCGACGAGAACTTCGTGGGTTCAATGCTATTTGGTTCGAGAGTAAGTAGTCCGGCTATAATGAAATCGGCTATATTGAACTTCCGGCCTTAGTGAACCAAACCTACCGGTCCCGAGAGTCATTTTGTCCGGTTATAGTGAAATATGTCTGAATTCCGTAATGAGACCATTTGCTACTACTGTTCCTTATACTTTTATGCCTGCCCATCTATGCACCGGACTTGCATGTTGACCTATGAGTGAGTTTTAGTTTATTAAGTAAATTACTAATTCACAATGTCAAAATCAGGCAAAAAGCGCACTGCGTTGTCCTTAAACGATAAATTTGATATCATTGCTGCACTTATCTTCCAACACACCTCGCCAAACGTTATGTGAGAAATATAAGATCAATCTTATATCTTCCAATTGGAAACTCTACAATTTTTCTTATTTTGAAATCAAAATCTAAAATTGAAGAAGACTTCCAAAGATTTTGTGGTGTAAGTTAATAATAAAAGTGTTGAAATATAATTAGGTTACATTTAAGCAATTAGCTAAAATTCAAATATCAAATTCTTAGAATATAAAACGCCAACGCCGATGTAACTATCCAAAGTTGGATTCTGCGCTCATCAAATGGTCTCAAGCAAATCCCCATTACCCAGTGCTTCTCTAAATCGGCTTAGCTGAATTTATAGTGAAATATTTGGATATAATGAACAATTATTAAATTGAAGTGTCCGTTCATTATACGGATATAATGAACTCCGGCTATAGTGAACCAATTTTGCCGGTCCCTATATTTTCACTACAACCGAACTTTACTGTATATGTTTCACTGTGACTAAACAGTTCATTAATGTTTACTCAGTTAATGATGCTAGTTTGCATTGGGGAGACTTCATAAAATCTAAAACTAGCTGTATAAACNATTAAATTGAAGTGTCCGTTCATTATACGGATATAATGAACTCCGGCTATAGTGAACCAATTTTGCCGGTCCCTACAATTCACTACAACCGAACTTTACTGTATATGTTTCACTGTGACTAAGCAGTTCATTAATGTTTACTCAGTTAATGATGTTAGTTTGCATTGGGGAGACTTCATAAAATCTAAAACTAGCTGTATAAACTATCAATTTATAGAAAATGTCATATTATTCATATTAGATAATTTCGTTTGCGTTAAAATAACACCCCATATGAATCCACGTTCAACCGGAGGAGATGAGGTGTCCAATTTAGGAAACAATTACCAATTGTTAGATCGCTTTGCGGTGAACAATCTTTAACTAATGTTGAAAATATTTCATACATCCCAATTCTTTTAGCTTATTTGACATCTCTTATTAAATAAATTAAATTATTTATTATTATTTTAAAACAAATACAATCCTTGGAAAGAATGTTAAGTATAACTGTCATGGCGTAATAGTAGACTGTTGCACAATTATAGCCTCCAATACATAATTTCTTCCACACTTCAAGTTTTTGTGAAATATCCACCGATAATTTAGATGTGAACTAGCAGCGACACAGCTTCCTGGCATCGTGCAGGGTGAAGTTGGTAAATTGACTTAAGTACTGTCACATGTATTCCAAGCTGTTTTTTTTTNTCCTGGCATCGTGCAGGGTGAAGTTGGTAAATTGACTTAAGTACTGTCACATGTATTCCAAGCTGTTTTTTTTTTCAAAACTTCAGGATTTTAATCTAGTTGGATTAATTGATTAATCACAATTGGATTAATCTGAAAGTGTGGATTAGAGATTATGGATAAAATTTATAATCCGCGTGCACAAGATTTTGGATTACTTTCTTGAAGAGAACTTAGCAGGATTACGAATTACTAATTCGTTAATCCTTAATCTGGATTGCCCTAGCTCTGCTCACTCGCAAAGTCATGACGCGCTACCGAAAAAGAATAGTAATCAAAGCAATCCAACTCCAGCAAATCCTTCGAATCCTTCCAACTTGGCTACGTCAGACCCTTACTCTACTCTATCCGATCACATTCCAATTTAAAAAGGCGCTCATGGCGTCTGTCCGCTTATGACTATGTTGTCAGCCATACACTTCAAATGCTATTCAAATTTAATAGGGTTGCATGAGATTTTACGCGGTCACTAGCGAGTAGCGGATATTCTGTGGCGTAAAATTTATATTCCAAATTCAAATTTTAAATAATTTAAATTTGGATCACAGTACGAATTCCGAAATTCCAAAATTGTTTCCAAAATGTTTCCAAATTCCAAATTGTTTCAATTTCCGCAATTCCAAAAAAAATTCAGTATTAGTTACCCGAAGCATTTGAGGTGGCGGCAATTAGCTGTAGCATAAAAATTGAAAAAAAAATACAGCATAATCACAATCAAATCAGACTTAATCGCTCACACTGACAAGTGTGACAAGTGTATTCGATGCATCGCTTGACTCACCATCTGGTATAGAGATTTAAAATAATTCACTGTAAAACAAGGCAGCTGCAATCTCTTTTAGTAGTTGACACTGCCAGTCATTTGGATAGACAGAAGTATTTACCGAATAGAGTTCAGCGCCGTTTGTTTGTTATCGATGACGACCATTATTGACTTTCCTGTGTACCGGTTCCCTCAGTCAGAAATATGCACATTGTTACAAATGAAGGTCAAACTAGCTGAATTGGCTATGTTGATGATATTAAGAAAATTTGGCTTAAAAAAAAAGATAATCAAAAATCAAAAATGTATTAATCTGAATTTACTCTTAAATTTTGGATGTAGAATTTTTTTATAATTTAAAGTAGTGTTTCTTTCATTTTGGATGTAGAATTTTTTTTTATAATTTAAAGTAGTGTTTCTTCCATTTTGGATGTAGAATTTCTTTTTATAATTTAAAGTAGTGTTTTTTTAATTTTTGAAATTTACCTGAGATTAAAAATAAACTTATCACATTATAGCTGCCTGCGGCTAATGCGTTGACGTGAAATGAAACATGTGGCAAGTGGTATTTTGGAAGGTGAGGGCGCTCGACACTTTGTGAGTAAATATTTTGAAAACTTGTATAATTGCTTAAAATTTAAGTTGTGATAGAATAAATTAATGAACCTAACTAAAAATGTTCAACAATTTAATTTTAAAAAATGGAAAAACACTAACTAGTATAATTTGAACATCTCGCCAATTACTTTTCTTCCAACACTTTTCACATACTGAACCATAACCTTTCGATCAGATTTACACACTTTCTCTCGGATCAAACGATTTTGCTTGAAAACATTTTAAAAATCCATTAATCTTGTTCTGTTTTGTTCGATGATTTCCTTATATTTCCCAACGTTATCTAACATTACGTTAAGCGCCGCTAGAAATGCGAGGATTTAGGTTACTTTAAAAAAATTGCGAGTGCCTGTGTTGAAAGTGTAAAATCGGAATAATTTAAAAACTAGGCCCCCTTTCGGATTCACGGACTCTTGTAAGCCCACCCTCGGTTTAGACAAACGCCTCTAAGTAAACAATTTATGAAAAATGTATGTGATACCTTAACCCATTTCCGCATTTTATTCCTCTTGCCATTGAAGATTGTTCGAAACCTGTAATTATTTTACTCAGGTAAGGAAAATTAAAACACAAATCATATAACTACAATTTATTGCCTTGAGCCATTGAAGTGACTGGTTAAGTTGAATGAGATGTAGAATTTTCCCATTTGTTTAATCTGCCAATTTTGGATGAAACAATGAGCGGTGACGACAATCAAACTGATTAAACCAATGAAAGAGTGCGTTTTCTACCCAGTGTTCCAATAACACCGGTAGGGATTGCAATCGGCGGGGAAATTGCCCCGACAACGGGGACGGGGAAAAACCCGTTTTCCCCGTCGGTCCCCCGATTTTGTTTTTTTGCATTTCACCATTCACAACAAACTTTTGTGAAAAAAAAATAATAATTATGAACAAAATTTTTTAAACAAATAACAAAAAGAAAAAACACAACTTAATTCTATTATGTTGATGTTACTTTCCCCGATCGGGGATCCCCGGCGTTTCCAGGGAATCTATTTCCCCGAAATCCCCGATTCCCTGATCGGGGACGGTCTTCAATTGCAATCCCTAAACACCGGTAAAAATTAAGCGTCCGGGAATTTTGATCCGTGGATTTAATCAAAAATTTGGATGATAAAAATCCAGAAAAATTCGACTCAGAATATATATTTTTTTTTCACGAAATTATTTATAAATACAAAATACCACTCTCAACAGAGATGCTTTATTCCGTTGTTAAACGAAACAAAGGAATAAAGCATCTCTGTTGAAGGTACATGCTATTGTTGTATATGTTTACATAAATAGATGTTACCTGTATATCGCATGTCATAATCAATTTGATGTAGTAGTGTTATAGAATTGTAAGTATACGACGGAAATTTTCTTTCTAAATAAACGCTCAAATTCATCCTTAACATCTTACCAAACAATGACAACAAATCTTACTTATGAAGAAATTTTAATATAAATTTACAAACTGAGAAACATATAGAAAAGAAAAATATTTTCGGGCGAAAATTGGCCAAAGTTTTCTTAAAAGTCTTGCTAAAAAATAAAATCTTGTACAGAATTTAATATATTTTTCAAGGTTGTAGTTTTGGGAGAATAATCGGGAATAATCATATAGTATGCTTACTTCTATGTATTGTCAATGCTCAGGAATCACTAATTTTAAGTTATTTGTAAAATAACGTTAAAACGAATAAACTATCATAAAAAATCTTAATTTAAAACTGTTTTTCTTTCTGAAACATGAAATTCGTAAGAAATCGTAGAAAACCTTGTTTAATCCTAATGAAATTCCATTTAACTGACCTAATAAAACCAGCCTAGGGTGGCCCGAGGACACCTTTTTCTATTGTGTTGTTCGGGCTAAGCATTGCTCTATCAGTGGGAGGAAACACTACAGAACTCTGTTTTCTACCATACAGAGGTCTGTATGGTAAAAGACAGAGTTCTNCAGTGGGAGGAAACACTACAGAACTCTGTTTTCTACCATACAGAGGTCTGTATGGTAAAAGACAGAGTTCTGTATGCTACGTCATGCGGACGAAGGAAAAGTTTGGTTAATGCTCGCGGATAAAAATCACTGTTTGTTGCTCGACATCTCACACATTAGCAACAACGAATGAATTGAAATTAATAAATTATTGTTCGAACTGTTTCAAGCCAACCAAAACAATAATCTGAAAGTAACTGCTGCTAAATAAACCTGTACTGATAGATTCTCCTTTCAGTCTATTTTTAGAACTATGTGGCTCATGAATGCCTTGCTGTGACACCCATTCACTTGCAATCTATTGACTTATCACATAAAGTAAATTTTTCACTGTTATAAGAAATCCAGGTTCAATTTTTGTCAAATACAAAGTAATAAAATATAAATTTAACAACTGTGTTGTGTTCACTGCAGCTATAATAATTATTTTTTAGTAAAAGGAGCCAAAATATTGTTTAAAAGTCACCTCTCCGGGGCAAAGAAATTTTGAAATAAAAGTATTCAAAGTTTCATATTGAAACTAACAAATGCCTAACTTTTTACACGTCAAAATTATTTTTCAATACTTTTAACTATTATTATGCTATTATATCTACTTCCCTAATGATTTGCTGAAATATAAATAATTATTGCTGTTTCAAGCGATCTTATAATTCTATGTTGTTTTCGGAATGCATTTTATCACAATTCTCCCCTCATTATNTTGGGCTGTTTTAAACAGCTCGATTGGCTCTGATCGGGCTATTTGAAAATCACTGGTTGGGTTCTGCTGGAGCTCTGCCCGTGCTCTTTAAAAAAATTCTTTGGGTTCTGGTGGAGCTCCGGCTCTTTTGAAAATTTTTCATGGGCTTTGCTCAGGCGCGTTTGAAATTATTTTTCGAGAACTGTTCGGGCTCTTTTGGAATATGTAAACGTATCTCGCGCATATAAAATACTCACTGCACAAATACAATGCCTACTGCCCATACACAATACGAGCTGCGCTTGTCTACTACAGAGTGTAATTCTTATACGAACTTATACTGCATATGTAAATGCTTACTCGATATATAAATATACGCTGCATTTGAGTATTTTCCCAAGGTCTCTGCTCCTTTTAAAATTTTCGCTTGGGCCCTGCTCGGGCTCCACTAAAATTTTGTCTTTAGTTCTCCTCGAGCTCGGATTGTTTTCAAAAACTTTCCATTGGCTTCGCTCGGGCTAGGGCGCTTTTCGAAAATCGTGCTTTCAGTCCAACTAAGGATTCTCCCACTACTCCTCACCGCTACATTCTAGTGGCGTTCTATTATTCACAAAAGAGCCCGAGTGAGCAAGAGCCGGTAGCCGAAACCGCCGCGCTTTGGTTTCAACTGGACAAAGATTTTGTGTAAAATCGAAATTAAAAGTAAACTGCAACTCAAATTGTTTGACTCCGGAGTCGGAGTCGCGACTCCGGAGTCGACTCTCGAAATTTTGGGAGTCGGAGTCAACTCAAGATTTTTGGAGTCGGAGTCGCTGACTCCGGAGTCGCTGACTCCGACTCAGGGCCAAATGGGAGTCATAACCAACACTAGTTCGAGGTAGCAGAAATACCGAAAAGCAAGTTTGATGGATTTCNCGGGCCAAATGGGAGTCATAACCAACACTAGTTCGAGGTAGCAGAAATACCGAAAAGCAAGTTTGATGGATTTCCAGATAAAGTCCCTACTCCCTACCCTCTTGATTGGGCGAAAGCCAATAAGTCAAATAAACTTCCAAAAAATTTAACTGACCTAACACCCGAGACATACAAGTGGCATAGTTTGTTAGCAGAATTGAAGGAGTTATANGTCAAATAAACTTCCAAAAAATTTAACTGACCTAACACCCGAGACATACAAGTGGCATAGTTTGTTAGCAGAATTGAAGGAGTAATCCATCGTTTAGTTATAGATACAGTCCAACTAGTATTTTTGGACGACTGGAAGTTACTTTTGACCCATGCTATTTGCTGGNGTTTAGTTATAGATACAGTCCAACTAGTATTTTTGGACGACTGGAAGTTACTTTTGACCCATGCTATTTGCTGGAGAAAGGGGTGCTGCAAAAATTATTGCTAGTAAGACTTCTTAAAGCAAATTTTTATGGATGATACTGTTTACATGTTTTAGAAAGATTATGCGAAAGTAGAGAGGAGAATTAAAAATTAGTTCAGAGACGGACATCTAGAAAAAAAAGTTACGATTTTTTGAAAATTGTAATTTCGGAACATTCTTTTCGGACAATGTACATGAGAAGTTAGGTGTCCCAAACAAATGTTCCGAAATTACAATTTTCAAAAAACCGTAACTTTTTTTCTAGAGACTTGATTAAAAAAATTCTCCTCTCTACTTTCGCATAATCTTTCTAAAACATGTAAACAGTATCATCTAAAAAATTTGCTTTAAGGAGTCTTACTGGCAATAACTTTTGGAGCACCTCTTTCTCCAGCAAATAGCATGGGTCAAAAGTAACTTCCAGTCGTCCCAAAAATACTAGTTNCACCTCTTTCTCCAGCAAATAGCATGGGTCAAAAGTAACTTCCAGTCGTCCCAAAAATACTAGTTGGACTGTAAGGTACTTCAAAGACTTATTTGAACTAATTAATAGATTATAAATTGGAATTACCGTTTCTGGAGTGGAATATGGAACTACCGTAATAATAAATTATAATATATAAAGCTGGAAGAATCAAAACTTGATTTTGATTCTTGAATTTGATTTGAATCAAAACTTGAACTTTTGCTTGATATTCTAACGTTACTAAACTTAATTTTCGTCCAGATCGGTAACATGTAAACCATTTGGCACGATTTTTTCAAGAGCATTACATACGGTTTAGAAACTCTGCTTTAGTTTTACGCATATGGCATTAAAGCCTTGGCAACAATGTGTGGTTTCAAAAGCTACTACCATTTTCACTTAGCCACCCACCAAAAAGTATCAAAACACATCCAGTTTGATAAATTGACATTCTTGATGAAGAACTACCCACCTGCATTCTCGTATAATATATACTTTAATACACGGATGAATTTAGTGGACAACCCGGACAACCCTATATTTTTAAGAAGCTTCCATAATAATTACAGAACTACAATATTGTATTGGATATTTAGATGGCTCAGAATTTAAACTATCTGAAGCTCAGATGTGCTGATCATCAATCGTATTTTTCAAGAAAGCAAAAATACTCAATTAAAGCTATTTAATGCTCACTTCAAAACATTTTGCCTAAATTTTTTTAGAACATGAATTAAATTTTGCTTTATCTGTTTCAATTTCAGGTAGTGTGTGACTACTAAAACAAAATTAGGCACTTACATGTTGGGTTTGCAGGGAGCGCTCAAGATGCAAGAATTTTTCCTAATTCCGACCGACTTGTGCCTAAATCCTCGGAAATATTTCAAGGGGAAGGAATAGCTAGTAGGCGGTTCAGCATACCAGCTCACTGAAAAAGTACTGACTCCGTTTCGAAAAAAAATTTGACTTTAAAACAGCAAGGGAGAGGGAGAAGTTCAATAAATATTTTAGTGGCTACTACAGGGTTAGACTCGAAAAGTGCTTTGGGATTTTGAAAAAAAAATTCTCGAGTTGATTTGATAAATTTTTTGTTTGAATTTTTAATAAATTCATACAAATCAAACAATCCAAAGCATATGGAATGTTTCACATGCTCTTCNTGGCTACTACAGGGTTAGACTCGAAAAGTGCTTTGGGATTTTGAAAAAAAAATTCTCGAGTTGATTTGATAAATTTTTGTTTGAATTTTTAATAAATTCATACAAATCAAACAATCCAAAGCATATGGAATGTTTCACATGCTCTTCTTTTAGTACACAAAAATAATATAAGCATGAACTGGGCCGTAAACTTTCCTTTTTCCGACGTTTGTACACTGGGACTACGTGTCGCTGCTGATGTTTTCCAAGTGGCCNTCTTTTAGTACACAAAAATAATATAAGCATGAACTGGGCCGTAAACTTTCCTTTTTCCGACGTTTGTACACTGGGACTACGTGTCGCTGCTGATGTTTTCCAAGTGGCCTCGACTTTAAATACATTGAAAATATAAGAGGCATAGAGTGAATAAGATAAAAATCAAGCTGAATTTGAACGAAATGAACAAATCCCANCATTGAAAATATAAGAGGCATAGAGTGAATAAGATAAAAATCAAGCTGAATTTGAACGAAATGAACAAATCCCAGTACCAATAAAAAAGCAAATCAAAAAAGCGCAAATTTAAACATGTTAAACAAGAAAAAAGTAGGATGAGTTTAGCAAGAATCCAACCTGTGCTACTCACCTTCTCACAGGAGCAAATATTATGTACGCCAAAACCACTGTCACACCTACAACTCTCCACATTACCTTACCTTCTATATAATTCTGTGTGTTTTTCGTGTCTGACGCAAAAATTCTCTTAAACTAAGCAATTTAAATTAAGTAAACCTATTACAATTATCATCAGTATTTATTTCTGATGTCACTCATGCTATTTATTTTAAGGTCAGAGGTCAAATGTTCGAGTTATAAATTTTATAATGAAAAATGGAACATAGAGCTAGGGAGATAACAGCAAAAAATTTATCANTTAAAATTAATTTTATTGAAAAATTGAATTTTATTGAAAAATTGAATTTTGTCATTTTATGTTCCAAATTCGATTCCCGTAGGATTTTAGGACTCCATTTCATAATTACAGTGGAATTCGTTTAATGTCACCCCCAAGGGAGCCCAAATTTTTGGTGATATAAAGCGAAGGTGACATAATGCGATATTGGCAACTTTTTTAATTTTGGTGTTTAACATAGTGTTTGGTGACAAAAAGCGGATTTGTGGATTTTGGTTTACCTATTAATTTTACTATGGTTAACTCAGTGTTCAAAATTACACCAGTTTGACCTAACGAAAATAGTAATTTTTTTCTGCACACAACAGGATTGATTGATTGATTGATTTACATTTTAATTCAAGTGTCAAAGGTATCATTTCTAATACAAAATGGTAATTTACCGAGACACTCCCGCAAGCAGGACTAACNTGTCGGCTGACACAAGCCGATTTTGGTGAAAGGCGGAGAAAGAAGGCCCGGGTTTATTTGGTGGTCCTTGTACAACTCTCCACATTACCGTACCTTCTATATAATTCTGTGTGTTTTTCGTGTCTGACGCAAAAATTCTCTTAAACTAAGCAATTTAAATTAAGTAAACCTATTACAATTATCATCAGTATTTATTTCTGATGTCACTCATGCTATTTATTTTAAGGTCAGAGGTCAAATGTTCGAGTTATAAATTTTATAATGAAAAATGGAACATAGAGCTAGGGAGATAACAGCAAAAAATTTATCATACAGTTTCCATATGGCTTTCTTTTGGTTTGAGAGATGGAATGTGAAGAGCATATTCACTCTACCTATAAGCTTTTTTTATATAATTTTTTAAAACAATACCACAATTATTATAGACTGCCATGGTTTAGTGGTTACGGTATGTGAGTTTGCTGGGTTTGGTCGGAGGTTCGATTCTTGTTGGGGTGTTACTATTTTTTTCAAAAAGTTATAAACAATATTGTCCTGATGCAGATATCAGGCTGTTTGATTAGTTTTTTCCCCCAAAATGATTTAAAAAAACGATTTATTTAATGATATCATTTACTTAAATCAAATCATCTTGTTAATTACAGTGAACCTCGCCTACTATGACCTCGGATGTAATGTGACCACGGTTATTATGAACCTGAACCGCCTGTCCCTGCCTAGAGATCGGCAAATTAATGTTGAAAACCTCGGTCATAATGAACTCGGTTAAAATGAACACTCGGGTGTAATGAACCATATCTTGCGGTCTAGCCCTTCATTTCACCATCGTGAGAGATGAACCAGACCCTATTATGTTGAAAAAGTTATGCCAATTTAATAAAATGCGTTGTGAATGAATGAAGAATTGAAGTTTTGAATCACTGCACCAACGTTTTTCCTATTATTCCGTGGCGCAGTGGACAAAATAAGACTTGTCAAATTTTAATTATCTACTATTCTTTATCCACTGTTACAGCATCTCTAAATCGTGAGGAAATCGTTGCAGAATTCTGAAGATATTCCACACAGTTTTATCTACATTTTTTTCTGTTCAAGTAAGTTCTTGGTTCATTTGCATTGTGAGGCTGCAGTATCTAGAAAAAGAAAATAATTGAAATAAGAAAAGTCAAAACATCGGATGTCATGAACATAACTTTAAATTTTATATTGTTCATTATTCGGCTATAATAAACATCGGGTGTTATGAACCAAAATTCCTGGTCCCTAAAATTTCGTTATAGGCGAGGTCCACTGTAGTGTGCAAATTTTTAGAAAATTAAGACATGTATAGGCATACCTATATACACTTAGATTGTCACCCCACTGACCTTTCACAATAAAGTGAAGTTTGCTAACACACTTGCATAAGTTAACTTAAAAGGTTTTAAAATCCTATTCATGTTTAAAAAATCAGTTGGCTGGTGATTGTGGAGTAAGGATTTCGGTGTATCAGTCCGAGATTCGATTCTTACTAAGGGTAATATTTTTTGTCCAATATTTTTTGATAAACTTGGCATACGACCCCAATGATTTCGGGTTAGCTTGGCACATGACTCGAGTATTTTTGGTTGAACTTGGTATTTGATTCCAATATTATTATTTAGGTAAGCTTGGCATAAAATCCAAATATTATGGTGAACTCAGCATACGATTCAAACTTTACAGGCGAACTTAGCATACTATACAAATATTTTACGGGTAAACCTGCCGTAGGACACCTAACATTATTTTGATAAATTTGGCATACGAAACACAATGTACTTTGGGTAAACTTGGCATGTGACCCCAATAAACTTGCGTGAACTTGGCTTACGATACAAATATATTTTAGTGAATTTAGTATACTCCACCCAATATTCTTTGGATTAATGCAAAATATTTTGTTTGATTGGTTAACTTGATTGGCTTACGACTTCAATTCTTTTTTGACAGACTTAGCCAATGACGCAAATATTTATGAGTGAACTCGGCATAAACCAAAAGTATTGTATTGGTGAACCAGGGATCCGTTCTCATTTTTTTTTGATGAAATTGGCAAACCAACCCAATATATTTTGTGTTAGCGTGGCTTACTATCTATACTTTTTATGAATTTGCGATACGGGCATGTGTGGAAGGGATGCTCGTATGGTCTGAAGGGATGGAAGCAGAGACGGAAGGGGTATGCGGATAAGGAATGGAAAAAATACGGACATGGTAGAGGAGTGAGCATGCAGATGAATAGAGATAGGAACGGGAGGGATGCGGGCATGTAAGGAAGGTGTGCAAGTTTCTACAAAAGGGATGCAAACAGCCGGGAGGGATGCGAGCAGGGACTGGAGGAATAGGGCATATACGAAAGGGATGCATGGTAGCACGGGAGGAATGAGGACATGTACGAGAGGGTAACGGGCATGGTAGGGAGGGATGCAGGCAAAGTGGTGAGGGGTGTGGGAATGGACGGAAAGGATTCTGGCGTCGATGGAAAGCATGAGGGCATTCTAAGTAAAAATTAATATAAGGTGCTGAATTTGGTTGGAAACGCTGACAATGAAAGGGATGCGGTCATGGACGATAGAGATTCATGGTAGGCAGGGAAGGAATGCGTGTACGGGAGGGTTACGGGCATGGTCGGGAAGGATGAAGGCAGAGTGGTGACGGATGAGGGCATGGACGGGATGGGTGGGGGAATAGACGGAAAGGATGCTGGCGTCGGTGAAAAGGATAACGGCATCGACGGGCGGGGTGCGAGCATTCTAAGTAGCTAAAATTAATACAATGCGCTGAATTTGGTTGGAAACGCTGACAATGCACAAATCACAAGACCAATCATTGTCAATTGTTGGTATTTATTTATCTTCGCCGTGTTTATTCTCGGCCGAAGTAAAAGTAACGTGAAAGTCAAAGTTGTATAATCTCACAGACAAGGTAAATTTGTACATAGTGTTGCTAAATGGTTTACTGCCAATTACGTGTACATAGAAATGTAGGAGTAAAAAATTAATACTTAATTTGTAAATAACCAAACACTTAATTTTTCTTAGATAGTTCCAATTTAAACCGACTAATCCTCCATAAAACGTTTGACATCGGCAGGGCCTCGGATACAGAACCCAACTACGTTCAACCGTGATTTATTATATTTCTGATACGACTAAATCAGATACCATTTACTCAAACATCCAACTAATTAAAAGACGCTGCCATGTGTGCTTGCCTGCTTTGTTCGAAATCTGCTACACGATTTTATTTTCAAATGGTTTTGCTACTTTTCATGCAATGAACGTAACTTTAGAACTTAAAATGACAAAATTCAATTTTTCAATAAAATTTATTTTTCATAATTCAAATGGTGTCAGGATCACGTCACACCTGCAGAAATGTATGCAGAAACTCTTTCTATCTTTGAGTGTGAATCGCCTGCATGTGCACTTCTAAAATCGATTCCTCTACAGGATGGAAGTGCACATGCAGGCGATTCACACTCAAAGATAGAAAATGAGTTTCTGCATCAATTTCTGCAGGTGCGACGTGATGCTGACACTATCTGAGTTATGAAAAATAGATTTCATTGAGATTGAATTTTGTCATTTTATGTTCCAAATTCGATACCCCTACAGAATGGAAGTGCAGATGCAGGCGATTCATACTACTAGATAAAAAATGTGTTTCTGCCTCATTTTCTGCAGGTGCGACGTGATCCTGACACCATCTGAATGAGTTATAAAAAATTAATTTTATTGAAAAATTGAATTTTATTGAAAAATTGAATTTTATTGAAAAATTGAATTTTGTCATTTTATGTTCCAAATTCGATTCCCGTAGGATTTTAGGACTCCATTTCATAATTACAGTGGAATTCGTTTAATGTCACCCCCAAGGGAGCCCAAATTTTTGGTGATATAAAGCGAAGGTGACATAATGCGATATTGGCAACTTTTTTAATTTTGGTGTTTAACATAGTGTTTGGTGACAAAAAGCGGATTTGTGAATTTTGGTTTACCTATTAATTTTACTATGGTTAACTCAGTGTTCAAAATTACACCAGTTTGACCTAATGAAAATAGTAATTTTTTTCTGCACACAACAGGATTGATTGATTGATTGATTTACATTTTATTCAAGTGTCAAAGGTATCATTTCTAATACAAAATGGTAATTTACCGAGACACTCCCGCAAGCAGGACTAACTATAAAAATAAGTGATTGGATCACGGAAAGAAAAAACTAAGAAAAAAAAAGTATATTGTGGTTAAGTAGATTGTAAAGATGTTATAAGTATTAGACTTAATCTATTACTCAAAGCTCAAAATCCACTTTTTAATTTTTTGATTTTTGTTTGTTAGCGATTGGTGGTGAAATCGTTGAGTCTATGTTTGATTACAAATTTCGCTGACCTGTCTTTAAATTTGTTGAAATTATTTACTAAAATGAGATTATCTCTGGTTAGTAAAATAAAAATGTTCCAATTCTTAGTGGCTCTATATACAAACGAACTTTTGAAAGTTTCGGATGGGTGCCTTTCAATATTGAGAAAGGATTCTGTGATACTTGATATATCTCTAATTTTGAAAGTTAATTTTTCGGTTAGAAATTCTCATTAACAAAATGTTTCAGTGATGATTTTTCTTTCCCCATTTTATTAGGGTGTAAGTTGAATGTATACAATTTGGAAAGAAATCAAGAAAAAAGATCAATGAAATTCAAACTATGGCACGAAAGTTGCCAATAAAAGAAGTAAACTTCCATGTGTGGGGTTGGAATGGGTGACTCAAGATGAAAAATGACATTAGGCGAAGTGACATAAGGCGACCTATTCTTACCCTTAAGTGCATGGGCATCCGCCGGGAATTTTTAAATTGGTGATACAAAGAGACATGTGACAGAAGAAGGTGTAACATTAAGCGAATTCCACTACTTAATTATAATAATCTAACGTTGTGGTATTGGAAAGCCAACTTGTATAATTTTTGATGTGTTTTGTGAATCTATAACCGGCGCCGAGTCATCCTTTAGCCATCCTTTAGCCATCCTACAGGATGAAATCACACTTCGAATAAAAAACTAACTGAACTATTGAAAACATTCGTTTTTAGAAAACTTGGAAAAATTTTTACTATTAAAAATTTGTACTCAAAGCTTGTACTCATAAGACTTTTGTAATAATACAACAGGTCCATCGCAACCGAAATCGAATATTCGACTGGCTTGAATTGGTTGGAATGTATGTTCCAAAGGAGCCGGACGTTTCCATGATGATTAATGATGGAATATGTCTGGTGCACCCTTAAACAGTGACAGTGAAGTTTAATTCAAACTAAGGTATCAACAACGTCGTTGAATCAGAACAAGTTGAGTATTGATTGGAGTTGTTTAGTCACATAACATATGCAATTTATCCTTAATTCAACTAATCACGTCAGAAAGAAAAGATACGTATTGGGAGAGACATCACTAACACACTAATTAAAGAGAATTTCAAAATGTGCTGCAAAGCAGGCCATTTAATCTAATAACATTATTGTTTACATCACTTCAAAATAAATGTTACAAATTAATTAATCCCGATGAACTCATTTCTTCCCTTTTTTACCAGCAGAAGCCCCTCCCTTCGACTTCGTAGTTTCAATGCCGAGTAGTTCCATATCAAAGACAAGCGTAGAATTTTTTGGGATAAGATTTCCCTTTGCAGATCCGCCATACGCAAGTTCTGGTGGGCAAGTAATTCTAACACGCTGTCCGACACTCATCTATAAATCGATAAGATTAAGTCCTACACCACTGGACATGCGCCTTTGTCTTGTCAATAATAATGGTATTTTTTTTTCACTTGAGTAATAGCCTCCTCCCATCCTTTGATAACTTGACCTCCGCCGACTTTAAATTTAAACACCTCATTCCTATCCCTTGACGAGTCGAATTTCTTCCCATCTGTCAGTGTACCTGTGTAATGAACCGATACCGTTTGACCTGTTTCTGGAAACGTTGCTCCTAGAAAAACAGAAGTACAGCATAATTATTTTATTATGAATCAAACTCAAACGGGAAGTTTAATTCAAATTGAGCTTACCATCACCCGACTTTAAATTTTCAAATTTCAACCCCATAACAGAGAAGAACACAGACAGCAAAGATACCACGGAATCAGACACAGATGCACAAGTGTGCGTTTTGAAGTACGGATACCTAACATTCACACCCGTATCTTGTTAAAGAAACAGACCCGCTCATAGGCTGCATAAAGTTAGCAGATCATCACCATAAAGTTAGCAGAACAGCAGATCAGACCGTAAAATTAGCACCCCAGCACCATAAACTTAGCAGAATATTAGGCCAAAATTAGAGGTAGGGTTTCTGCCGGCAGAATTACATTTTCGCCTCTTTCTGCTGGCAAGAAGGGGCTAAAAGCGTAAAGAGGGTGAAATAGTTTTCCACCACGTCATAAATGGAGCTGAGCACGTTTCCTATGATTTCATTAACACCATTAGTTTTTTTTAACACGTGATATATTTAACTCACACTGGTCATTGTTTACATTGAATTCGCAACTACCAAAGCAAATTACGTCGATTGATGACGCAGCTAAACGGATAATTCAATATTCAATGTATATTGTTTTCACTTTAAATTGGAAATTAATTTTATGTAAAGTTTTGGAAATTCACAAAGGATCATAAATATTTCAGATGAACAACGTTATGGACCAACTCAAAGAGGAAAAGATTAGATTGGTGTTAGTTGATTCAGATGAAATTGAAAAGTTTAAACAGTAAAGCGGTAAAAATGCAATTTGAATTAAATAATTAAAAGTTAAAATATGTAACTTTGTTTCTAAACTTTTCAATTCTCGCGGAGCGGAGCAAGCAAAAGGATAGTGATAGTAGCAGTGTTCCTCAATGCAAAAAAGAATCAATTTTGCCATTTTTTCCTACTTTTATGGGTCCATTTTGCCCAGGCCAAACCAGTTTCGCCCCGGCCATTTCAGCCGGCGTAGGCCTGTCATTGGCCAAAATTAAGGTTTCGAATGACTCCCACTTTCTTCAGAGTCAGAGTCAGGTGACTCAGAGTCATGACTCACTGACTCCCATTTTCACACTGAGTCAGAGTCATGAATTTTAATGACTCAGTGACTTTTATAGAATCACTCTTGAAGCTTGAGTCAGAGTCAGGTGACTCAGAGTCACGACTCTGTGACTGAGTCATGACTCAGTGATTCAGATTCACAGAAATTTTATATTTTTCTTTTTACAGTCAAATGAGCATAATGCTTATTCAAAGCTCAAAATGAGTGATAGAAAGACGCTAAGTTACCTGCTTGAGTTTAGATTTTTTATTAAAATCTGAGTTCGATTTCGATGTGTAGTGGTGTAAGTTACAAGTGTGCTTCAAACTTAACACGAGCCGCGTGGCAGCAAACTCCCACTCTCAGATTTGTTGTGTTGCGGGAGTTGAAAAGAATAAAAATCATGTTTTTTCCGTTGATGTAAACAGTAACGCTTTGTTGCTTGGGAGTCATGACTCTTCGTAGTGAGTCATGACTCAGAGTCACTTTGGAAAGGCACAGAGTCTCGAGTCAGCACTGAGTCTCAGTGCTGAGTGTGACTCCTATTTCTCTATTGAGTCAGAGTCACTCAAAACCAGTGACTCCGAAAAATCGATGAGTCAGAGTCAGAGTCACTGAGTCAGAGTTATTTTCGACCCTAGCCAAAATCATAAAGTTAGCCNAAAATCGATGAGTCAGAGTCAGAGTCACTGAGTCAGAGTTATTTTCGACCCTAGCCAAAATCATAAAGTTAGCCGACTACAGAAATTGCACCATAAAGTTAGCAGATTCGCATCCTAAAGTTAGCAGATTAGCAACAGCCGACCAAAAAATTTGATCGTAAAGCAGGCTGATCAGCAGATAAGACTGTAAAGTTAGCAAATCAGTGTTAGCCGGCCAGAAAATACGACCGTAAAGTTAGCACATCACTGTTATCCTACCAGAAATTAGACCGTAAAGCTAGCTGATCAGAAATCCTAAAGTAGGATAATCAGAAATAGCCGGCCAGGAGGTAAAAACGTAAAGTTAGCAGACCAGTAATTTTTTTAACAGCTGATCATATAAAACAAATGCATAAGACCAATTCCCCTGCGCAATAGACATTAATTGATAATTTTGCATACGCAGTATGCATCAATAACTCATTAACATCCACAGTATTAATTTTGTTGTTACACACGCAGTAGTAAATACGCTAATGCTACTGTGAAGTTTTCCTTTGCAAGTGTATGGTTGATGTATTAATGAAAACCCCTTCTGGAGCTGTCACGTCGTAATTGAATTTGATCGTGGACGGACGGATCTACAGGGTAATAAACTGACGGACAAAATAGAGACATGTTTTTGCCACAAAAACATATCAAAACTTCATTCAAAANTACAGGGTAATAAACTGACGGACAAAATAGAGACATGTTTTTGCCACAAAAACATATCAAAACTTCATTCAAAACTTCATTCAAAACTTCATTCAAACCTTGTACTTGTTAATTTATTTTTAGAAGATGAAGGTCTTTTACCATTAACATTTTGTACAATTATGATCATAATNTACAGGGTAATAAACTGACGGACAAAATAGAGACATGTTTTTGCCACAAAAACATATCAAAACTTCATTCAAAAGTTCATTCAAAACTTCATTCAAACCTTGTTGTACTTGTTAATTTATTTTTAGAAGATGAAGGTCTTTTACCATTAACATTTTGTACAATTATGATCATAATAATATTGTTACAGTTGAAGTGTATTTTATGTGACGTCAACTGTATAATTATTTTTATAATTATTAGTAGATAATTTATGCAATTGTTGACGTACATGTGTTTATTTTCTTTGTTTTGTTTTGTTACTAATTATAGAGATTAGTAAGCTTAGTTTTAGTTAATTTTTATAAATTTTCTTTGTTTTATTATTACAGTAGGGTAATAATAGTTCTTTTGCACGAGGCACGCTAAGGCTACAAGGGTATAAAAACCCAGGGCCTGGAGTCTAGAATAGCATTCTAAGCCATGACTCTACTCTAGCAGTAAGTCTGACCCATGAGTGGGAGCTTAGAATGCAGCTTGAAATCGAGTTTGGAAAATATGTTTCATTGTTATTTTTTTTTGTTTAAATAAAAATTATTTATTTTTCATTGTTATTTCGATTGCTGAAATTATTTAATAGGAAATAGTTTATTTTCTTTAAAGTTTAAAGTTAATTGATAAGAGAGTTATTGGATTCTGGGAATTTCGTCCAACTAAATTCAAGTAAGTTGGTCGATTTAGACCAGAACCATAACAATATTATTAAAGGTTTTCCTTTGCCATTTTGCACCATTATTTATTACTAGACGACGCTCGCTTCGCTCGTACTGCTAGCGCTGCCATCAACAGTAACGAAAGCAGATGAACATCCTCCACCCAATATTGCTTGGATTAAGCTAACGTATACTCCAAATTTCTATGGTGAATTTGACACACGACCTCAATATTTTTTGGTTGAACCTGACATACGACCCTTATTTTTTAGGGTAAACGTAATACAATATTTAATAGGAGAACATTGCATACANTCGGTTGAACCTGACATACGACCCTTATTTTTTGGGGTAAACGTAATACAATATTTAATAGGAGAACATGGCATACATATGCCAAATATTCTTTGGGTGAAGGGTTTACGATGTCGATAATTTTTGGAAAAAGGATTGAAGTANGGCATACATATGCCAAATATTCTTTGGGTGAAGGGTTTACGATGTCGATAATTTTTGGAAAAAGGATTGAAGTATAATGTCTTTGGTCGAGTTATGCCTCCGGACTAGGGTAATTCCCGGGGAGTTGTTCTTCCTCAATTGTGTCAATCAGGTGCGCATCAAAATTTTCAAATTTCAAGTAAAACCAATTACGTGTTAGACACTCTTGCTGATGACGACTGTCATCTTAGAAAATAAAAATAAGATTGGGGTTTATCTAAAAAATTATTGAAAATTGGTAATTTTTTTTTTTTTTAAGATTAAAATCTCTTTCCCATTGCTCCTTATGAGAAAACAGGAAAACTTTGATTTCTTTTATTTACATGTTGTCGCTGAATATAAGTCCATTTCTTGGTATGTGGTGAATCTAGGGCTCTCGGTGATTAAGATGGAAATTGGAACTAGACTTATATTTAGCGACAACATATAAATAAAAGCAAATTAAAACTTTGAAATCTACGGAGAAAATTTAAAAAACTGGAACATGTTGCCTAATCTCTGATTGTTGGGGTATACAATTGAGAAGTGTCAAAAAATTTCCAAGTTTTTGTCAAAAAATTTATATTCTGAATTTTTGCATTTCTCCATGAATCATGACATTTGAAGACTTTTGAGACGATTTTTTTTCAAAAAAAAAAATAAAAAAATATAAATTTTTTATTTTATACTGAGGTGTAAATTGGTTTTTAAAACTTAACTCACATAATTCCACTCAACCTAGAATCGTATCATTTGGAATAATTATACCGCCTCTGGATAGTTGGTGAGTTCAGTCATCTTCAATTAATCCGGTTTTGAATTCAGTTGAATTATCTTTTGTCGAATTTCCAAAATTCAAATTATGCTTCTTCTTCATAACGAAAGCCATATAACCTGCTAGAAATTTTATCGCAGCTTGAAGATTTGATTTTTCTAACTCACTTTGGGTAAAAAATGAAAAATCTGATTGAGGTTCATCAGGGTCATTGTAGTCAGTGTAATCTTCAGATTTTTCTTGATTCCGAATATTTTCTAAGAGCTTGGAACTGATGTAATATGAATCTTCTTCATCTATTGTTACATTAGATCCACTTGGCTCAATTAACTTAGACCCGAAAAGAACACTCTTTATTCTAGAGCGGAATTGTGACGAGTCAGGGTTGTCATTGGTTCGCCCAAGAGCTCGAATAATAGAAAAAAGAAACTCCAAAGGGTCCTGGTTAAGTCTCCTTGTAATCAAAAACTTTATATTGTAAGAAATTAGTAGGTCTTGGAATAGATTTTTTAATGATGTAAAAGAGGTCAAAATCCCGTATTGACATGAAAGCAAGGTAGTCCGGGTAACGAATGAATTTTTCTTTTTCGAGTAAAACCTTGCACGAATCCTACGCACAAGAGCCTCAATCCTTTCAAAAGCATTGTTTTGAAGTTCCAAATGACTTCCATAGGCACTTCTTATAACTTTATTTGTGTCATATGGAACTCTTGAATTGAAAACGTCAAAATAATCATCAATGGTGGCAAAAAAAATCTGAGATTTGCGGTTGTTCTTTGTAAACGAACTTACAAAGTGTTGCTGTATGGTGAGAGAACACTTTTCCAGCAGGAGCCACCTTCATTCTCCCCGCCCCTTTGATTTCAAGAATGCTCTGGGTAAGTTTTGGACATAATTTGATTTCCTCTGAATCAAACAAAATCAAAGACTATAAAATTTTGTGGTGAACCAAGGTTCCATCAGGAAGGACCCATTCGCCGTCAAGTAGGTGATTTCTCAAGAGTTTTATCATATGAGGTGCATCCGCAAAAACGTAAATATTTTGTCCAATATTGGGGTCCGAAAACTTGTTGCATTTATAGGATACGTTTAGCTCCTTCCAGAGTTTTCTGTTCGTACCCCCAAGGTCAATGACGATTGCTCGAACATTAAATCCAGCTCTTCTAACTTTTGATAAGGCGTGTAGCAGAATTAGCTTGGTAATCTTTTGGTCGAATTGAAAGTAAATTGTTTGTCTCCATTTTTTAACACTCCATTTAGAATCATCACTTGAGCATGAGATTGAGGTCCTAGGATCATATCAAGGCTTCGATCATAAACGATATCTGATCTTAAATTCATTTCGTCAAAATTTATGACACAAATGCGCTCCGTGTCTGACATATTTTTTCTTTCTTGCGCCAATAATTCAAAAACTTCTTCCAAAAAACCAGACACGCAAGGAAAACATTCAGTCCACTTCCTCAAGGTTCTAGTTGCTGGGAGTGGAAGTTTCCAAATATTCCTAATTGTGTCATAGGCTGACTTACTGATGCTGGAAATTGCCAAACATTTAGCAATGTCTTTTGGTGTCCAGTGGACTTTAGGTTTTTCAAGAATTTTTTTAATTTGTGCTGGAGAAAAGATCCGAGATATTTGTTTTTGTAGAAGCTTGTTATTTTGACTACTTCTCTTTAATCTGTTTGTTAATTCCGTGACTTTGCTTTTCAAACATTTTAGTTTTTTGCGTAGTTTAAAATTTTCTTCTTTAAGTTTACAAACTCCAATCCAAGTCCCGCAGGTTTGAGTTTCTTCATCTTTTGTCATTTCTAAAGTGAAATAGATTTATTAGCAGCTCAGCAATAATTATTCAAATTGACTAATTAGACCCACCAGCAGTTCCCATTGTCTCCATCACTAATCCATATCCATTACCTTCCAATTCAGTAATAGTTGTAGAATTAACTGTTAAAAATAAGAATAGTTTCATGACTTATAAGTTAAAGAGTGCATAAATATATTTGGGCTTACCTGTCATCAATTGTTTTGTTAGGTCACGCGAATTTCTTCTGTCCAGCTTTTTTGTGTCTGATTGTTCGTTGATAGCCCGTCCAGGTAAATTCAAGGTAGGAATGACACCGGTATTTAGAGTTTTGTGCTCAGGGAAACCCAACAATGCAATTACCTTATCAATTTTGAAATTATTTGTTGAGAAATGTAAGGAACAAATTACAGCGTTAATTAAATTTATTTTTCCTTTNAATTATTTTATCAATTTTGAAATTATTTGTTGAGAAATGTAAGGAACAAATTACAGCGTTAATTAAATTTATTTTTCCTTTCCGTTTACACCGGTTTTCCCACAGAATTGCAATATTTCGATCTTTTGGAAAGCTTTGAAAGGTAAATTTTTTCTCTTTTTGATTTCTAGTTGTACTAGTACAAGTAGAAATAGCACAGGAAGGCATTCTGACTTATTTAATTGAAGACAATGAATGAAATTTAATACTTTTGTTTATAAAAAAGGAGTTTGTTTACTCTGACTGCAACTAACTTATAGTTCTCTGGTAAAAATCGTGACTCAGTGACGTCATTCTACACTTCGTCTCCTCTCCCACTTTAAAAAATATCAAGTATACAGGAAATCTCCACCCACTGGGCAGACGTACATAAAAAACAGTTGAACCCGGTGACAATGCTGCTATTTAACCACGGGTTGCCCCCTGAGTCAGAGTGATGAATTTTAAATGAGTCAGTGACTCTTATCCCACTCCTTAAACATAGTCAGGTCACTCAGAGTCACGACTGTGTGACTTTGAATCATCACTCAGTGACTCAGATTTGAATAAATTAAAAAAAAAATTTTATTATATACAGTAGAATTTCATAAAATCACTGAAATCTGGGAAGCATTTGGTGAAGATCTAATACCGAACAGTGTATGGAAGATAAGTTCGCCTGTCTTTTTGCTATACTTAACCAGCCTTTTCCAACTATGTTTTGATTCAGGGAAAGTCCCTGTTCAATGGTATACGTTAATTTGTCTGATACTTATAAAGGGTTCAAGTGAAGTCCTCGGAAATTACCTCCTATATTTCTACTGAGCAGCACACTCAAACTTTTCACTAAAATTCTAAATATTCACCATTTTACTGGCGTTGACCATTTTACTTTCATTTCAATAGCACAGAACCAAGTCCTCAAAAAAAATAGTTTGTTTGCTTCGTTGATCTTTCCCAAGCATTTGATCCTCCAAACCACCTCTTCTGGAAGGTCCTTAGAAACATAAAGTTGTCCATTCAATTCATCTGTGTATTCAAATATGTATACGAGAATGCATGTGCGCAGATTTCCACGTCTTACAATTTAACAGAGAGAATATAGATCATGAAAGGATCTGCAAGTCCCACTTTCTTTAAACTCTTCATAGAGAAATTGGTGAAAATATTTGATAGATGTCTCCTTTCGGGTTTTCGAATATTCGCGATCTGTACATTTGCTCTTTAAGCGGACGATCTAGTTCTCGTTACTCAGTCACGAGAACTCCTCCAATAGAAGATGAATCTCACTGCTAACTTATTTCATTTACGAGGTCTTCAGGTTAAGTTTTTTTAAACAAAAGTACTTGTGATACGGCGCTCTGGAAGGCCGAGAAAAGAAGACAAGTTCTCCTAGAGAGGTAACCCAGTACAGACTACGAAATTTTATATGTACTCTGGGATAATTTTGCAATCGAATGGGTCGTTCAACCTCCACTCTAAATCTGCTATTGGAGAAGGTATTGCTGCACAAGGCACTGTATTTCGCACACTAGACAGGCTGAAAACCTTCAACTTGCAAACCTCGAAATTTCTTTTAACCTCCCTCCAATTACGTATATAGACCAAAAAATCTCGTATAGAAATTCAATCGAAAAATAGTTGGTGTTTGCAGTTGGAAAGTAGGTTGAAATCTATAGATCTTTGGAACAACNTATGCAAGGTTTATATGAAAGAAGCTTACCAAAAGAGGTAAAATTTGTCCAGAAAGTTGTACTCGCTGGGTAAGAAGACCCTTTGAGAAAATTTGACTTCAAATTCGCACACCTATCCTCCAATATTCCATACTATCAGCAAATAAAATTGGCTGAAATCTCTGAACCATTTCTATTGAACAAAATTTCCTCCTCAATGGCGACATGCATCCTACTAGTTCGGCTAAATTCCAACGGCCTACAATATAGGAAAATGGTTCAACATGAGACTTTTTGAGAAGAAGCAGTGCAAATACTGTGGAGGTCAACTTTCTTTCTTTCATGCTATTTGGAAATGCACTGGTACATCTCACATTCGACTGAAATACTTTCAAGGAATGTCAAAGGATCCAATTCAATTTATTGAGGACGTCACAGAAGCTGCCACTGATCCAATCTTTACATTTTATTTATCACTTTTAATTTCAAATATTTCAAAACTTTTTCAGTAACTTTATGCGATGGCCTTCAGATGGCCAACGCCAGATGACCAACTTCAAATAAACTTATTGATTGATTAATTGATTTAACATTTAACATTTAACACTTAACATTTAACATTTAAAATATTTCATGGATAGTGTTGAGGGCAGTCAATGATGCAGAATATAATATATAAATAACACATTGTATTCATGCAACAATTTTAGTTGCATAAAAAATATAATTTCTTTGTTAACGCCCATCTGACATTCCTACACTCAATCCGGTCACACAACTCTTCACCATATTTTGTCACCGTCCAATTTTATCTCCCTCTTAACTATGTGGAAATTAGGTATTTATAAATGGAATTTAAAGAATTTTTTTTTAAATAACGTTAAAAAGACAAATATTTCCTAAAATGTGCAATGACCTTTCGTAAGACATTTTGCTTTCTGAAACCTGGAAATTTTTAATCTTGAATTTTTTAATCGTTATTAGAATGCTGTTAATATTACGATACGATTAACAAACTCTGAGTCATGTATTTGACTTAATTCGTTAGCAAATTTTAAGAAAAAGCCCTAAGTATAGTCATGACTGAGAATTGACTCCTAGGTTTGGGAGTCATGACTATTTTCGAGTATGTACAAATTAGCATTTGAGACTCATTTTTCATAAATTTCATCACCTAATTTTTACTCTTAAATGAATAAAAAATTTGTATTGTAGGTTGTCCTACCCGATTTTCATACTTATCTTGAATTACGTGACTACCCAGTCAGAGTCCACTCCTAAAAATTAAGCAATTAGTCATGACTGTGAATAGTCTACAAGTAAAAAAAAGTGTTCAGGTGGTGCAGGCCGAGCATGTTGCCGTAGGGCACACCTCTACTCTGAACATACTTTTAATTGTTATTGTTTCACGGCTGCTCTTATCTTCTTTTACTCTCATGAACCTCCCTCGTCAACGTCCAAATTGAGAGTCTAAGAGGATGAATTTAAATACACGTTAGTTATAGGTTACAGGTCTGACTAATTTGTGGACACATTTCCAAGCACATTTTGTCTTGGAAAATTAATTGCGCCTCATAATTTCTGCTGGTTGCTGTGGTTAGGTTGGTGCTTGAATACTAACACTTATTAATAGAACCAGGTGGTGAAATGCCATTTTTACCAGTACGTCAGAAAGTTTCCAGATTCCAGATCCTCTACTGCACGAGCTCATCGTAAGCCAGCAAAGCACCAACTAGATAACTTTGAAAGAGAAATGCTAAAATTTGTTCAACCGCCAAACCAAAATGATGAATTTGAAGATTATGGAGACCTAGTTACAATGAAGGTCCGCAAGCTTTCTAGTGTTAATGAGATTCCTGATATTTGTAGAATTTTAGCTCTATTTCATAACGTCTATTATTTTAGTATTTATAACAATTATTGCTACTTTTCAACATTTGAGTGAATTTACCTTCTTTTAAAATAAAATAAAAAACACGTCATACAAATAGAACTACCCTTGAAATATTGATTATTATTATATGGATTAGAAAATATTTATATACTAAACCGACCTGGTTCATCGCATGACTTAAAATCTTTACCTATTGACATGAAAGTACCGGCTTGGCCTTTTCAAAATGATAAAATTTGTATCCTCCCCCTTCCCTCTTTCCTACAGACTCACTGAAACAGCAGGTATAAAAAATAGTGCATGTTCGTACAATCAATCATCATCAACCACAAACCACACATCAACCACCACCAACAAAGACCTAAGTGAGTGAGATTAGACTGGATTGCAAATTATTGGATGACCGAATATCAAAACTAATCCATGAAAACCAACCAATTAAAGCTACATGGCCCGAATAATTGACGAAACGAACGAATCGCTATTCACCATCAGCTCGAGCTGGAACTTATTCCTTTGGAACAACCTAACCGAGAGTCACTCGATTTTGTTTTATGTTCTCGTCCAAACTCATCAGTGAAAGGACTTTTCAATTTAGGCTCATCGAGCACGAGTAGTATTTATTTTACCCATTTTATTCTTAATTTCTCCTATTTTATATAATAAATTTTAAAGCAAACTGATTCTTATCGTATTTTTTTACTAAATCCTGGAGATCTTCCATGATACTGAACTTTCGTTATTGAAATATTTCATGAATTGGTTTCTTACGCTTCATTTGTATAAAATCTTCATTTGTACACTTGTTACTTTCTTGTACTGAAACTAAGTCACCCCATCTATCACACCTCTTCCTTAGCGAACGACGGAGCCGGTTACACTCGATGCGTCTGGTCAACACCGAGTAGCAATCCCCTGCTAGGTCCTCACCCTATCCTACTTGGACTCCATGTTTTTTATTCATGTGTTTATTTCTCCTCCACCTTTGCTCCTCAAGCCCAAACCACTCCTGAGCAGCGCAGTGGTCGCCAGGATCACAAAGTTTTCTGATGGTTGTCGTCGCGGCAAGACCGTGACCTGCGGGGTAAAGATGCATCCTGTACGCAGTAGGGTTAACTTCTTGGACTTATTTCTTCTGCCAACTTTTTCTTTAGTTTCCTTCTTTTTCGACCTTTCTGTGGTCATGGTAAATCAAGGAACTAGCAGAAAATGCAATGGAAAATCTACACAGGTGTTCGAGTACGTGTGGTTCTTCTTCTTGTGTTTCCTCCATCGGATGTATTACTGTTTTAAGATTACAGTTTGATATCATTTTACTTACATGACTTTATTCTAAGGACGTGTTAACATTTTTTTTTGCAATTCGTAAACATAGTTCTGATACCTACTTAACTACCACATGCTGACCTCTGACCTTCGGTTGAAATTTGTCAGGGACTCCTTTTTTTCTAATGGGTGCCAGGCAGATTATCAAGTCGCCGACCTCAAACCCACCGGCTGCATTGGTCGCATCTTATTTCTTCCCTACTGTTTTTCAAAATTCACCCGATGCCACTCCCATGCTTCCTTCATCCTCTCGCGGTGATGTTCCAATGGTAACGACGGAAATGCCTTTGTGAAAGACAAGTCAATTGAGAGCATAGGCTCCCTACCATACATAAAGAGGAAGTGTTGTGCGCAAAGGCCAAATGTGCGCAAGTAAGTATTAGTTCCAAGCAGTTACATCTGTTCCTTTTATAAAAGTGGCCAACATTTTCGCTATGATACAGTTAAAATTTTCGTTCAACCCGTTTGCGCATGAAATGCTCTCGTGGACCTTCTTTGGAAACACATCATTTTCCCCATCTGTTCCAGAAGGTTCGACCTGAAACATGTCACATTGTTAAAAGGACTCTGAACCAACCAAAAATTGTTTTAACCTTTTTCACAAGAAATAATGCTACCACCCTTGCGGTTGAATCTTAAATAGCTGCAAGGATTATGTACCTTGACATATAATCAGTGAAAACAGCAATAACTCTATTTCACTGTGCTGTCTTGGGGAAGGGTCCTAGCAGATCCATTGATACCATACTAAAAACCTCGTGACTCTCAAACATCTTGAAGGGGTTCATTGGCTGTAAGAAATATTTCCTTTTCTTTGGTGGTTACTTATGAAAAGCGAAACCCTGACATCCTGACAAAATCTCCTCTTCCATGTCCGGCCAGTAAAACCGGGTCATGGTATAATTCGATCACAACTCCTCTTATGACTATTGATAAGACAATCCTGTTTCCGGAGTTTTTTTCTGCTTTTCTGAGAAGGACATAGTCAATTATCCCAAACTTATCCTGAGAGTGTAGGTTCTAGTCTACATAAAAATCATTTTTCAAATGGAATAGCTCCAGACCACGATATTAGTTTCCTTTTTCTAGACATTCACAATCGTCGTACCCAATGCCGTAGACTAGTAACTCGGTCACTTCTTCGGACTCCAGTGCCACGTCGAACGGGTTTCTGCTCAAGAACATCGGCAATTACATTCCTGGGCCAGGAAAGATACTGAATGTCACAGTCGATCTTCACTGCTCTGCNGTTCTGCCGGACGCTGTTATGCTTTCTATGACTTGTGCGATATGGATACCGACGCGATACTCGCAAGCATCTGTGGAGACAATCAACGGAAAAGAAAGAACGAGATTAACTAGGTTTAGTGAACCTGCCAAAGAGTCCTTCATGTCCTCGAACGCTGACTGATCTTTCTCTCCCCATACTCTACCAGAATCTTCTCTCAACATGTCCGTCAAAGGCTTCGCAAGGAGCTGGTGATTCTTGATGAATTCTTATAAAAACTATACATAACCAAAAACGATCTCAGCTGCTTAAGAGTCTCGGGTGGTTTCATTCTCCGGATCGCCTCTACCTTCTCTGGATCAGTCTGAATCCCTTTCTGGTTCACGCTGTGTCCTAATAACTTAGTTTCAGTATACCCCAATTTATATTTTTTGGTTTTAAGGCCACATTCCCTGACCTTAATTTTTGTAAAGCCAAACTCAGACGATGTAGTTGGGATTCCTAGTCGTGACTTACCGCCATCCGTGTATATCTGAGTTCATGGAACAACCTGTCCACTAGCCTTCGGCATGACGCTGGAGCTGACGACAACCCAAATAACTTGAATTTAAAAACGTATGAGCCCCATAACCAAATTTTCTCGACTGAAGATGAGTCAAATTTTACCTGGAAGTAAGCGCTCTCAGTCAATGTTCGAAAAGAATTTCCCTCCTGCCAATGCTTCTATAATCTCTAAGGGGGAGGGTAAAGTTTAATGGTCGAGTTAGGTAATTTTGTTTAGAACTGAATAATCCACACAAAACCGCAAGTCATCTGTTCCTTTTTCCCTAACGAAGACAACATTAGCTCCATACGGAGTAGCCGCCGCATCGATGATGCTGTTTTTTAACATCTCGTCGACGTTTTTCTTCACCAAACCCCTTTCACAGGGTGTTTTTGATTTAATCATTTGATTTAAACCATAGTTTATTTAATGGTCGGAACTAAGAAGTTAAGGTGGTGGTTTTTATTATATCCATAACTGCCGGCTTATAAAAACCAATAGTTGATTTAAACCACCTGTTTTTTTTAACAAAAAACAGGTGATTTAAACCAAATAATAAAAACCAAATAAACCCCGAATTATAATTTTTTTAAACATAATTTTGAAGAAACTTTAGTCAAAAAAACAAATTTTATTACATAAAAATGCCCGTAAAATATTTTAAANCGTGTTTTTTTTAAAAAAACCAGGTGATTTAAACCAAATAATAAAAACCAAATAAACCCCGAATTATAATTTTTTTAAACATAATTTTGAAGAAACTTTAGTCAAAAAAACAAATTTTATTACATAAAAATGCCCGTAAAATATTTTAAATTAAACGCTTTTCTGATTCTTGACTTACTTGGTGCGTATTTAACTCATTTCTTTTTCAGGCTCATTTGCATTGAGTCATAGCTTACAACGTTTTCCATTTAGTAGTGATTCATTTTATTTTGGTAAAGTAATTTTTACAATATTTGGTACACCCATTGATTTTTTGTCCTGTTTGCCTAAAATAGCAATTCCACTGAGATTGCGCCCAGCAATTCTTCGGCAATTATTGTTGGAAGCAATTGGTATCATGTATGAATTATTGCTGATAAACTATTGCTTTGATTTGGGGTAATTCCATTGCCTAGCAGTAACATGGAAACTAACACCATTTTAAACTTGTAATACAAGAACTTTTTGAAAAAAATTAAAAAGTGAATCTTTTGTCTTTTNGAAAGCAATTGGTATCATCTATGAATTATTGCTGATAAACTATTGCTTTGATTTGGGGTAATTCCATTGCCTAGCAGTAACATGGAAACTAACACCATTTTAAACTTGTAATACAAGAACTTTTTGAAAAAAATTAAAAAGTGAATCTTTTGTCTTTTCCCACCTGAAACTTCACCAATAATTGCTAAACTCAGCAGTAAAAACCGATTTGCNCTTCACCAATAATTGCTAAACTCAGCAGTAAAAACCGATTTGCTGGTTCTTTATTGCTTACAGCGATTATGACAATAGTCAGCAATAAATTGTTTGCCATCAGCAACTATAATTGCCGGTCGTATTCCATCAATTGCTTACAATTGCTGAAGTCTTGTTGAGGGCAATCATTCAGTGGAATCGCCACTTAAGAGTTGATGGATTAAGTCGAATGCTTTTTATTATATNGCAATCATTCAGTGGAATCGCCACTTAAGAGTTGATGGATTAAGTCGAATGCTTTTTATTATATTAAATAAAAAACTATATATTTTTAGGTTATAAAATTTGATTTGACCAAAATAAAATTAAGAAAAATTAAAAAAAATTTTTTAATAAAAACCATGGTTTAAACCAAATAAACCAGTTAATTCCAGACCTAATTCCCTCTCACTTTAGGTCTGAGATTAAGTCCAAACCAAGAGTTTTTTTTTCTTTTTCTTCAGTTTATAAGCAATATTTAAGTTTTAGTTTCATTTGTTTTAGTTTTAATTGTCAATTACATAATGTTTTTAATAATTAATTAAATATTGGATCTAAAAAAGGTTGAATTTCGAAAAAAAATCGAAAGTACGATCTGGCTGTTTCGGTACGAACAGTCAGTTAATCCAATTTCTGTGGATGCTAATTTATATTTAAACATTCTCATAATTTTAGCATATCCTTTTTATGAAACCGGAAGTTTAGGAAACAGTGGTCATCTAAAATTTTAAAATCGTAACTAGTTTTCTTAAATTTTACTGGTGGTTAATCTAAGCATCCAACCAATCAAGCTAAATGTTGGTCTGAACTTAATATTTTAGCCTCTTAAGTTACAACAAACTCAGACTCAAACCGAGAGTGTGAAAGTCGAGAAAAATTAGGTCGGTCCAGACCTAAACCTAATATTTAAATTCCTCTAATAAACCAGGTTTTTTTTTGTTTTTATAGAAAAAACCAAAAAAACCAGCAACCCTGCCCGTTCAGTAGGACTCCTTTTTGTCCTTAACCTCTGTCTCACCGGAGGGTGATTACCGGTATCCCATATCCCAACGGTGGTGGATCCCAATTGTTCGGATTTGACTGCGAATCGATCTACAAACGTGACAAGTAGTTCTTCCAGTTCTTTCCTTTGTTCTGCCATCAACTCCGCATTGATGTCCAACTCCGGTAGCACTTTCCTCCATCTCTCTTCAGATTCATCTACTGTGATTTGACAGATTATGAATTCCTCGTCCTCCGACTCTTTCCTGATATTGGCTACAGTTCCTCTGTCCACTGAATACATTGTCCGATTAGTACATTAAACCAAACTATAAAAATTTGAATCATTTTTTGATGCCGATCCATAATTTTTAAAGTACTAGAATAAAATTTGATGCCAAACCATGATTTTTATGATACCTGAATAGTACTTTTTGATGCCAATGCATGAACCTTCCAGTAGTTACCCGTAAACATTTTTGATGATGTCGATCCTTAATTTTTATGATACCAAAATTGGATTTCTATGATGCCGATTCATGATTCTTATAGTAGTACCCGCAGAAATTTTTAGGATGCCGATTCTTGAATTTTGATACAGTGGTTTTAGTTTAATGTCACTACCCCTTAATTTCACACTTCGTTCTATGTCAACCTGTTGGCTTTAANTTTGATACAGTGGTTTTAGTTTAATGTCACTACCCCTTAATTTCACACTTCGTTCTATGTCAACCTGTTGGCTTTCCCCCGCCTTAACTCTATGCTCTCATGTACTAAATACTCTGCCTATTGTCAATCTCCGCCTATTGTCATCACATTCGAAGAGCATGTATGGCACATAACTGGACAATTCCTTGTGAACTTTTCTTTTTTTCTGTTTCGGGCATGGGCATTTTATTTATAAAGATGCCGAACAAAAGTTGAATCCCACCCCTCTACTACTCCACTCTTCTCCACAATTCAAAATGTAAATAAATGTGAACTCACAATTAGTAAGTGCTATTGATACTTGGCTAGACCTCCGGAGGTACCTCACTTACGAGAAATGAATAAAGTAAAAAAAAATACAAAAGGAATTTCGCTTTACTTTGAGCTAGTGTTCTTTGAGCTCCATGACTCTGACATCAAGTGTTTTCTTGTTCATGTGACTCCCAAGTGAGGACCTACTAAAGACTCCCCCATGTGACATTGAACCAGTTGCTCCAATATCCACATAGGTAATTCAATCCATGACAATTCAAATTAAATTCTAATTCTGAGTTGGAATGGAAGTTTCAATGAACTTTGTACCAGTAGATGACCCTTAAGGGTATCAGCCTCNGACCCTTAAGGGTCTCAGCCTCGTTAACCAATATCACATTCAGAATCAGGGTGAAAAATTAGATAATATGGCAATTCTCAAAAGTACAATTTCACAATTTCAAATTCAACTACTTATTATCTGTGCCCAACGTTGCATCAGATTATGGTTGTTCAAATTAGTTTTTAGTCCAACTCAAAATCCAAGATATTAATTTTTTCAAACTTTTTCGCGTTGCGCAGAAAAGACGCTTGAAACTTAATACTCAATCGGTATCTCAAACTTATGTTTCAATTGAAACTTAGACCGAGGTGAGGGGAGTGAGAAGCTGAGAAGGGTCCTAACGGATACGTTGAGTTCAGGGGACTTACAGTACCCTTCTCTCTACCTAACTCCCTCATCTCTATCTCTACCTTACGTTTCAATTGAAATTTAGACCGAGGTGAGGGGAGAGAGGAGCAGAGAAGGGTATTGACGTGCATCCTAATTTCAAGGGACTTACAGTACCCTTCTCCCTTCTTCACTCCCCTCACCTCTACCTCAAACTTATGTTTCAAGTAAAGCTTAGACCGAGGTGAGGGGAGTGAGGAGCAGAGAAGGGTCCTGACGGGTATGTTGATTTGAATGGACTTACAGTACCCTTCTCTCTACCTAACTCCCCTCACCTCTACCTCAAACTTATGTTTCAATTGAAACTTAGACCGAGGTGAAGTGAGTAAGGAGCAGAGAAGGATCCTGACGGGTATGTTGATTTCAAGGAACTTAGAGTACCCTTCTCCCTTCTTCACTCCCCTCACCTCTACCTCAAACTTATGTTTCAATTGAAACTTAGAACGAGGTGAGGGAAGTGAGGAGCAGAGAAGGGTCCTGACGGGTATGTTGATTTGAAGGGACTTACAGTAACCTTCTCCCTTCTTCACTCCCCTCACCTCTACCTCAAACTTATGTTTCAATTCAAATTTAGAACGAGGTGGGGGGAGTGAGGAGCAGAGAAGGGTCCTGACGGGTATGTTTATTTGAAGGGACTTACAGTACCCTTCTTCCTTCTTCACTCCCCTCACCTCTACCTCAAACTTATGTTAAATTGAAACTTAGAACGAGGTGAAGAGTGTGAGGAGCAGAGAAGGGTCTCGGCGTACATGNGTGAGGAGCAGAGAAGGGTCTCGGCGTACATGGTGATTCAAATGACTTACAGTACCCTTCTCCTTATCTCACTCTCCTCACCTCTATGAAGGGGAAATTTTAACTCAACAAACTCACTTTCCCATTTTTATATTACAGGTTACAATTTGCAATACGCTGCTGGGAATGTTGGAAGTAGATGAAAATCTAGTCGATAAAATTTGGTCGATAAAATCTGGTGAGGCGATGAGGCGTCTTTCAACTTATGTGGAACTGTCAATCGAAGGAATGAGGTTATTTGGGGATTTACTAACCCTCACGCTCTCCAGGAAGTTAAAATGAAGTCAGCTAGCCTCTCCGTCTGGGCTGGAATATCTTCTCAAGGGGTTATTGGTCCTTATTTCTTCCACCAGATCCCAAAGGGGCAATACGGTCCATTTTTCCATCCTGTGAATGTGAGCTCAGCGGCATACCTTCATATGCTGGAGACATTTTTGTATCCACATATGATGCATCTATACGACCTTCCAGACCAATGGATAATGCAAGATGGTGCTTCGTCTCAATACACTCACAATGTTAGATTTTGGCTAGATGAACATTTTGGGTTGAAATGAATAGGAAGAGGCGGAGGAATTCCATAGCCCGACTTAACTCCATGCGATTTCAGCCTCTGGGGCTTTATCAAGCNAATAGGAAGAGGCGGAGGAATTCCATAGCCCGACTTAACTCCATGCGATTTCAGCCTCTGGGGCTTTATCAAGCGGAAAACCTTCTCCCGTGCTCCAAGGACACTGCTGGAGCTTCAGCAGGCTATTTGCAAATCTTTCGCAGAGTTANAGAAAACCTTCTCCCGTGCTCCAAGGACACTGCTGGAGCTTCAGCAGGCTATTTGCAAATCTTTCGCAGAGTTAGACCTCGACTATTGCAGAAAAATCTGCCGATCTGTCCCACGCCGACTTCAAGCGTGCATCAACTTTAACGGAACGCAAGTTCCAAAATCTCATTAATATTGTTCTCCATTGCTTTAAAATGTCTGTTTCTGAGTTTTGTGTCTGTGTGATTATTTTTCAATGTGTATAAATGTTTTTCAATGTGTGTGAATGTGTTTTTTCAATGTGTTTCGATGTGTTTTTCAATGTGTATGAATCTTTTCAGTGTGTATGAATGTGTTTTTAAATGTGTATGAATGTATTTTTCAATCTGTACGAATGTGTTTTTCAATGTATATGAACCTTCTCTATGTGTAAGAATGTGCTTTTCAATGTGAATGAATCTTTTCGTGTTCATCTTAATGTTTGATTGTTAGGTTGATTAGTTTATTAGGTTGCAGTAAAAAAATACTGTTACTTTAGCACAAAAATTCTCTTGTAAGTTACTTCTAAAATTTCGAAAAAAAAAATTATCTATATAATCCGTCTGGTATCAATCGCAAAATCCTAACTAAATTTTTAATTTCAACTCTAAACTCCAAACTCTTTTTTGGAATTTTAGTGTGTAGATTGAGTAAATGCATTTTTCAATCTTTAAATTGTATTAATGTGTCTGATTGCGTTTTTGATTAAGATCAATTGAGATCAATTTGATTGAGACAGAAATATTGAACAAATTTTGTCGGCTAACTTCACTTCCATTCTTAACTAAGTGTGTNATCAATTTGATTGAGACAGAAATATTGAACAAATTTTGTCGGCTAACTTCACTTCCATTCTTAACTAAGTGTGTGACGGCTGCCTAAAGCCGTTTTTGGTGAAAGTCGGAGAAAGAAGGCCCGGGTTAATTTGGCGGGCCCTGTATTCACAGCTATTTAATCAGAGAATAAATTACTTCTCCGAGATCTATTCTTCTTGAAAATATTGATTTAATTCACATACTTCGATGCTTTCTCTTCATTCGTTTTGCAACTCTGTTCAGTTTCAAAGTTAATTGAAGAGACCTCCCCATTTTCTGTTTTAATTTATGATTTTACTAATTTTTATCCGACTACTCTCGGGAAAATAAGTTTTCAAATTTCTATCCATAAAAATTATCGATTTTTAACTTTCTACTTAAAAGGAATAAGTCGCGGCTGGTAATTTAGTTTTTTAATAAAACATGGCTTTTCATTTAGTACAGTATGCAAAATAATTTTAAGGTAAGGATCAAATTGTTTTGCTCGTATCCAAAGACTTGTGTTTCATTGAACATATCCCTACAATAAATATGTGTCCTTGAGAATAAGATTTGAGGTTGATTCGGTAACGGATACCACAGGAACAATTTTCTTACTAGGAAAGGATTCAGGTCAGGAACAGGTCAGGAACAGGTCAGGAACAAGAATAAATCAGGAACAGTGCTTGGTAGTGATGATAGAAAGAGATCAAGAACAGGAACAAGAGTTAGCATGAATTGATTCAAGTATTATCCAGTCGATAGGTGCACTAAAGTGATAACTTGAAAAACAATAAAACTGTTAATAAAAAATAATTACAATTAAATTTGGAATGAATGTAATTAGAAAATAAGAGAGCGAAAATTTGAGCGACCTTCCTCCTTGAATTCTAATTGAACACTGATTTAATTTAAAGGAAAATGGGCGCTTATGAATTGCATAAATAATATTTATAAAAGAATAAATAAATTTCACTAGGTATTGTTTCGTTGGCAACGCGCACTTAACACTAATGAATAACTTAGGATATTATGACCCGATCTCAATATGATTTTTTGAGTGGTACCTTACTGTATCTAGAAATTTAGCATGTTTAAACTTTGGGAAAATTGATACATGCGTACACTATTTGCGCAAAAGTCAAATTTTGGCGGTGAAAGTTGCAAAATTATTTTAAGACAGGTTACGGATTCTGTGATATTGTGTAACTTTCTGCAAAATATCCAAGGTAATTTCAGCAGTTTTAATTACTTACACGAAGTTAGTAACGTATACTTATATAATATATAATATATATATAATTTTGTCTTTCAATGATCAGAATGGGGAAAAAGAAAGCACTTACAGATTTTGAGAAAGGACGTCAGTGTTTTGGTGTCTCAATTTCATTCAAGTACAAATTACTAGAATGTTGAAACGATCAACTTGCGCAATTTGGAATTACTTGAAGAAGGAAAAAAACCCTATCAAACTCAAGAAAAAAGGCGCAAAAAATAAACTTTCACCTGCTACTACCTGGCTAATTCTGCGAGAGGCAAGTAATAACTCAATTTCTGCTGCGAAAATCAAGTACAACCTCAACCTTGGTGTCACATCCCAAACCGTTCGGAATTATTTGAAAGCATCCGGCCAAGTCAAATTCCAAAGACGTATAAAAAAGCCTCCATTAACCGCGCGCAATAAGGAGAGACGATTGGAGTTTGCTAGAGAAAACATTTCTCGAAGTGAAAGTTGGAAAAACATCATCTGAAGCGATGAAAACATGGAATCTGAACGGACTAGATGGTGTCTCCTCATATTGGCATGACTTGCGGAAGTAAGAGTTACTTTTATCCAGGCGACAATGTGGGGGTGGATTGTTAATGATCTGGGGTGCCTTTTCCTACTTTGGAAAGTCGCTGTTAGCTTTCGCCACTCCAAAACAAAATTCAGCTCAATATCAAAACCATTTGGCCACTTGTCTTCTGCCTAATTTTGAATTGGGAAATAGAAATGGTGTATTCATGCAAGATGGAGCGTCCTGCCATACTTCTAATTCAACCAGGAACTTTTTCCAACATCAAGGTATCCCAGTTATGGAGTGGCCAGCGCTTTCTCCGGACTTAAATCCTGTTGAGAATCATTGTGGAATACTTGCGCGAAAGGTATATGCTGATGGTAAACAGTACAATAGTGTTTACTGTCTAAAGGAAGCGGTGAAAGATGCTTGGAGTGAAGTTGGAGAGAAAGTCCTCCAAGGTCTCGCCATGTCGCTACCGAATCGTATTTTTGAAGTGGCTTTGGCTAAAGGAGGATCAACTAAAAGTATTAGTTATAACATACGTATTAGAGTACTATAGCATTTTGTCAAAATCAATAGGGAAATAAATAAAATCCAGGCTATCTTAAATTTTTTTTGCGCCTTTCACTGCTTTCTCTTTCATTATTTCGCAATAGTTCAAGATCCAATTAACCAATTTTGGTAAATTTTGGCAGGCTATGTCTTAGGTCAATTGTACACATTCCATCCAAGTTTCATTCAAGTAGGTAAACAATTGATCGAGTTATTAAGAAACGTCACCCTATCTTAAAATTATTTTGCATACTGTATTCACTCATGTAAGCTAGGGAAAAAAAATTATTTTTTCGACGGGCTTTCTAGAATTTATGGGAGGGTTCGAAAGAAAATTATTTTTTCAAACAGTAGAAACAGTTAAAAATAAGGGTACGTAAAATTAAATCTCTGTCTCAGTGGCTGAGGTAGCGGAAAGGTGTGAGTGTTGGACTGTACTTGATGGTGTCGCGTTCGATTCCAGGTGTTGTCTTATTTTTTTTTGTAAAAAATTTTTCTTAATAATTAAATACAATTAAATATTAAATAATATAATATATAATATTATATTATATATTATATTAAATTATAATATATAATATATAAATATATATTATATTATAAATTATATATTAAATACTATTAACTCACTAAATATGTGGGATAGTAAGGGAGGGATGCGGCAATTGACGAGAGGGATGTAGAATAGTTCCTTTTCCAGCATCCCTCTCGCACAATATTGTGTCCCTCTCGTCCATGCCCGCATCCCCCTGCACTATCTCGCATTTTTCCCGTCTATTCCTGCATATATTCCGCACTATCTCACATCCCTCTTATCCATTCCCGCACTATCCCACATTCCTCCCGTCAATTTTTGCATCCCTACCATCCATTCCCGCACTATCCCACATCTCTCCCATCCATTTCCGCACTATCCCACATCCCACCCATCCATTCCCACACTATCCCACATCCATCCCTTCAATTCCCGCATCTCTCCCATTCACTTCCGCACCACCCCACATACTTTCCGTAAATTTTGGCATCCCTCCTGTCCGTTCCCGCACTATTCCACATATTCCCCGTCAATTCCCGCATCCTTCTCATCCATTCCCGCACTACCTCACATACCTTCCGTAAATTTCCGCATCTCCCCCATCAATTCCCGCACTATCCCACATCCTTTCTGTCCGTACCCGCATACCCCTGCACTATCCCGCATCCCTCCCCGTATATTCCGCATTTCTCTCGTCAACCCCCGCTTCCCTTTCGCACAATCACAAATTTCTCCCGCACTATTTCACATCCCTCCCGTCAATTCCCGCACTATCCCACATTCTTCCAGCCATTCCCGCATCTACCCCGCACTATCCTACATCCCTCCCGTCAATTGCCGCATCCCTCCAACAGTATCCCACATATTTAATGTATTATTTGTACTTAATATAAAATTTATAATATAATACATATTTATATTTAATATAATATAATCTTCTATATAATTCAGTGTGTTTGGTCGCGTCTGACACACAAATTCTCTTAAACTAAGCATCTTCTATATAATTCAGTGTGTTTGGTCGCGTCTGACACACAAATTCTCTTAAAATAAGCAATTTAGATATATGGTAACCTATTACAATTATGATTGGTATGTATTTGTGATGTCACTCATGCTATTTTTATTAAGGTCAGAGGTCAAATGTTTGAGTTTTTGATTTTATAATGAAATATGGGAAAAAGAGATAGGGAGAATACAGCAAAAAATTGTCATATAGTTTCTATATGGCTTTTTTTTTGGTTTGAGAGCTGGAATGTGAAAGACATGTTCACTCAATTATAAGGTTTTTTATATATTTTTAAAGCAATACAACAATCGTTACAGACTGTCATTGTTCAGTGGTTATGGCATGGGAGTTTGGTGGGTTTGGTCGGAGGTTCGATTTTTGGTGGGGTGTTGTTAATTTTTTTTTCCCAAAAAAATATAAACAACATTGTCCTGATGCAGGTGTAAGGCTGCTTGATTAATTGTTTCCCCCCAAAATGATAAAAAGAAACATGATTTATTTAATGAATTTTTAGAAAATTAAGACATATATAGTGATACCTATATATACTTAGATTGTCACCCGACTGACCTTTCATAATAAAGTGAAGTTTGCTAACACATTTGCATAAGTTAACTTAAATGGTTTTAAAATCCTATTCATGTCTAAAAAATCAATTGGCTGGTGATTATGGAGTAAGAATTTCGGTGAATCAGTTCGAGGTTCGATTCGTAGTAAGGGTAATATTGTTTGTCCAATATTTTTTTTGGGAAACTTGGCATAAATGAAGTTTGGGTGAGCTTGACATATGACTCGAATATTTTTNAAAATTAAGACATATATAGTGATACCTATATATACTTAGATTGTCACCCGACTGACCTTTCATAATAAAGTGAAATTTGCTAACACATTTGCATAAGTTAACTTAAATGGTTTTAAAATCCTATTCATGTCTAAAAAATCAATTGGCTGGTGATTA
>NIPM01000189.1:281817-316320 GCA_002738285.1 Holacanthella duospinosa | reverse complement strand
AAGTTGTTCGGATTTTCATTCTGAGCAACTTTTGTATAAGAATTTTTTTGGGTTATAATGGAACCCAAAATCAAAATTTTGGACTTAGAAAAAATTTTTTTAAATTTTGTACTTAGAAAATTTCCGAAAAAAAATTTTTTTCAAAAAATTTTCAGAATCGCTTCAGAAAGTCATGAAACGGATTTCTATGCGAAAAAACGGAAAAAAAAATTTTTCGAAAAAAACTTAGAAATTTTATACCTTGCCCCCGGTATGGGTGATTCAACCGTAAAAAGTTATTAGCAACATATTTGAGGATGCTTTGCACGATTTGGACGATCTTGGTTCTGCTGATGAGTCAAAGGAAGATAAAATTTACCTGAATTTAATTGAGGTTGAGCAGGTAATTTTGTTTTAAATGATTTTTGTCGTTAATCAAAATCTTGAAAACAATTGAAACGAAAATCTGAAGTTTTGAATCACGTTTTAAATAGACGGAGTATGAGAAGTGTAAACAAGTGTGAAAAAAATTATTTGATCACTTTCACACTTTCACACTTTGTCCCGCTACGGAGTCTCATTGGCAAGTTTTGAATTTCGGGGCGTGTTTTCACACTTTTGTAAAGACTTCTGTGAAAGTGTGAAAGTGCTCAAGTATGAAATTTTTTCGGGTGAGACCTGTTTTTCTGCACTTCTGTAATTGGCTCTTTACACTTTCTGAAGAGGAGTTTCGCACTTCTCCTTCACACTTCTGTGAAAGTGTGAAAGTGTGCAATATGAAAAGGTAGACCCCTACTGATTCTTCCACTTTTATATGTTGAAGTCAAATTATGACTAAAGTCAAAGTATGACTAAAGTCAAAGTATGACTATGGTTTCAGTCATACACTTCACATAAAGGGGTTGCAAAAGATTTTACTCGGTGACTAACTTGAGGCAAGCATTCAGTGGCGCGAAAATCGAAAATCAAAATTCCAAATTCAAATTTTAAATAATTTGAATTTTCGTGCTATTGATTTTCCTGCAAGTAAGTCTCCGCTTAGAATCTCCAGCACTCCTAAGTTTGGATAACGTGAAGTGAATGGCTATAGCTGAAGTGAATGACTTTTAGTAGTCATAAGCAAGGACGACCAAATGCATAATATGCATAAAATTGCATAATCGTCTATTTTATATTTCAAGTGTCACTGGATCAAGAAAAATTATGACAATTGACACCAACTTGTCCCGCATAAATCTATTTCATATTTCAAGTGTCACTGGATCAAGAAAAATTATGACAATTGACACCAACTTGTCCCGCATAAAACGCATAAATTGCATAAGTTCAAAGTAGCGAATAATTTTTCATAATATTGCATAATTTTTCATAATATTGCATAATTTTGCACAATTTTTCATAATTTTGGGGAGAAATTTGGAATTTTGCTGCTGTTAACCAAATAATGCCCAACTATTTAAAGACTACAGCGTAATAAAATAACGCATCAATCCTCGCCACCATATCTAGTGGTATCTATGTATAGATCTTAAATTTTAGTCTCAGCGGTAAACTGGAGAGAAAAGTTATTTCAGGTAAAAAGCGGCTAAACGTGTTTACAAGTTAAGATGTTCAAACTTAGAAATTACAGTTTTATGGTTATTGTGACTGTGACTGTGACTATTACAACATTGGGACATTATGTTGTAGGACGGGATTTTTAACAATTTGACAATTAGACAATATTATAAAAAAGTAGTGTTGCTTCGATGCATCGGCCGGGCCGATGAATTGGCCTCCGATGCGATCATCTAGTCGCGTCGGCGTGGCATCGGTATCGACATAAAAGTTGAATCAGCCAGTTGGCCAATGCCGATTCAAAAAACATATAATTTATTGCAAAGTTTGCTTAAAGTTTGTTTAAAATTTGCCTTAATATGAACCAAAATCAATTAAAAAACAGTATTTTGAGTAGCAAAAATCGGCCGATGCATCGGCGGCGACCGATTCAATAGTCTGCTGCATCGGCGCATCGGCCGATTCGAATTTTAGCCGCATCGGGGCAACACTATAAAAAATATTTGTGGAGTGGAACAACGCTGAATGCTCTAGCCAAATTATGAACACGAAATGTTCGTTTTTTGAAAATACTGCGCTTCGTTAAATCTATATTTGAAAGGTACGGGTACGACTTTGTAACTCAAAAAGATTGTAGAGGTTTTCAACTTTAAAGCTGCCGACTTTGGTAGCGTGAAAACAGCGAATAAATATAACATCCAACGACCGTTAGAATTAATTTTGTGAGTCGGATTTCAGTGCATTAAAATCGCTTAAATTGAAAAGTTTAACGCATAATTTGGTCCTCCTTGGTCATAAGGGAAACCACGCTATGTTACCGTTTTTTTTGGAATAGGATTTGATAGAGGAGTGAAAAATTCCGAGGCTACACTCCATTTGACTACAACATATAATGAGTGTTGGAGAATGAGTATAGCCCTTAAGTCTTAAATCACCGCGCATAATATTGCATAATTTTTTTGTAAATGCCGCATAATATTTTTAAATTTCACTCATAAAATTACCGTCCTTGGATGACTCTGACTCTGAAGAAAATGGGAGTCATTCGAAATACTAATTTATTGTTTTGTTCTTACTGACCGTCAAGTTTTTTAGTGCGGGAAAAAAAACAGATTTAACTCAATGCATAAATCAGACGCCAATGAAAACGTAATATGAACCGCATAGTTTGAAAATTTTTTTTGAATTATAATTTTTTCCGCCTTGAATAATTATCAGCCTATAGTTATGATGATGACCTCTGTGCATTGTTGTATGACAATTTACCTTTCCTTCCTCTTTGGAATCCACATAAATTATGGGCCATGGCTCCTTCTCGGCAGATCTCAAAGCTTGAAGGACAGTTTTGAATGGGTTGACTTCTGTTCCGTCACCGGAATCATCGTTTCCATCCTTCTCTGATGTGTACAACACTTTGTCGCCTGTAAAAGAGAGAATTCGATTGAAATTGTCGAATTTGGTAAACTACTAAATGGCTTACTCAAACTAAGGTTGTCGAGATCTCCCGGAACTTCTGCCATGTTAATTTTCGATCTTCTTTACGAATTTGATATAAATCTAAAAAATGAAAGAATAAATCAGAATGTATTCGCGTTCGAGGCTAGAGACGAGACGAGAGAGTAGTTAAAAATTCCCGTCCAGCAGCAGCTGAAAATTCTAACAACCATAGGGGTAAACCCCAATTCGCACCATTACACGGGGACCCTCCCAGAAAAAATTGAGAAAGGAGGACCCTCAGCGCAGGAAAAATTTGGAAAAGATGACCCTCCGCGTAGGGTCAGGCCAGACAGACAAAAAATAACCATGAAATAAAAGCAGCCACCCATATTTCATCACTACAGTAGACCCTCTCTTAATGCACACGGATCCCTCCACCCGACGTGAGCTTTTGCCGTACAGTTTTACCCTTAACCGCCAAGATATTGGAGGGAAAACTTTTCCAAACTGTCAATAATTGCTCTTTGTAAATAACTTTTGACATTCATTCTCATTATTTCAATTTGATTTACCGTGTGTAATTATAATGAACAAACCAAAGAAAACTAAACATTTGTCGCTTCATACGAAGCGTCAAGTGTTATCCAACTTGACGAATATGACAAGAAAAGAAGTAGCAGACGCATTTTCGATAAATGTTTCAACTGTGTCTAGAATTTTGAAGCAGACAGATGACATCAACAATTTCAAAGGGAATGCAAAGGTAAACGCAATTAATCATTTTGATTTTAATTGAACCTTTGTGAAACCGTTTTTTTTTAAACTTAATTACAGTTTAAAAATGTTTAATTAAAAAAATGTTATTACTATGGCAATTTAAAGTCCACAAGTGACTCCCATTTACAAATGAACTGTAATCGAATTTGTAATCCAACATTTGTTAAATGAGTTAATAATCATACACCTTTTACTCTAATTATTTTCAGGCCCGGACGCGCGTTGTTAATGGCAAGATCAAAGAGAGTGACAACTTGGTAATGGAATGGATTAGCAATAAACGAGAACAAGGCATTCCAGTTTCTGGAGTCTTTATTAAAACTAAAGCTTCGATGATTCTTGGTAAATCAATTTCCGAAGGGTGGCTGGAGAAATTCATCAAAAGAAACAATTTGACTTATAAGGACATAAATGGGGAGGAAATGTCGGTGAATACAGACAATTTACTTGCCTGGAAGAAAACTATTTTGGCTGAGAAACTAAAAAATTATGCTCCTGCCGATATCTTTAACTGTGACGAGTCTGCTCTGTTTTTTAAAAAACTACCCCGTAAAACTTACGACTTGAAAGGTTAAAAAATTTAAAAAAAATTTATAATTCAAAAAACTAAAAATTAAATAAAAATATTTAAAAAATTAAAAAATTACTGTTTACAGGAAAAAAATGTTTTGGCGTAAAGCAGTCAAAGGATAGGGTAACATTTCTCACGTGCTGCAACAAAACCGGGAATGAAAAGCTTCGATTGGTGATAACCGGGAAATCCAAAAAACCTAGGTGCTTCAAGGGCCATCAGTTCAACGCTAAGTTCACTTATTATTCTTCAGCANGAAAGTTCTCTTGGCAGTAGGTCGGGCGGCGGGCAGTAGGAAGGGCTGTGGTCAGTAGGAATGGTTTTGGGCAGCAGAAAAGGTTGTGGGCAGTAGGGAGAGTTGTGGGTAGTAGGGAGGGCTGTGGACAGGAGGCAGGGTAGTGGCAGAAATGAGGACGGTAACGGATGGGATTTGATTTCAAATGTTTAATGTTGGATTTCGATTTCAATTTCAAATTGTATTGACAATTAAAGTTTGATTTCCATTACGATTTAGAATGAAAATTAGTAAATAGAAAGAGAAGTTAACAAACAGGTGACAATGACAAGACAAAAACAGTATATATTCAACCCGCAGCTGGTTAGTGGTTCAAAAATTGTTCAAAATTCAGTCGAATGATATTCGTTATTTGTACGTAACATTATGGAAATTTTGCACGTATTGTCAGAAATTTGGGTTTAATGGGTTTACAACGAATTTTAATGAGTTTATTGGGTTTTACGCAGTTTAAAAATCATAAAACCAATTAATAGCTCATTGCGGGAAATGTGATAATTATTATTAGACGCAGCAGCGCAGCGAATAAAATTTTTTTCTGTAGAAGCGGAAGCCGAAGCGGGGTCTCCGACAAAATTCCCGTCCAGCAGCAGCTGAAAATTCTAACAACCATAGGGGTAAACCCCAATTCGCACCATTACACGGGGACCCTCCCAGAAAAAATTGAGGAGGACCCTCAGCGCAGGAAAAATTTGGAAAAGATGACCCTCCGCGTAGGGTCAGGCCAGACAGACAAAAAATAACCATGAAATAAAAGCAGCCACCCATATTTCATCACTAATAGTTATTCATTCATTCATTCATTCTTTCAAACCCTTAAGCACGGTTGTAACTAAAGACATACCACTCTTGTCATGATGCGATAGAGCACTCCCGCTCCCGCTTCGATCGGCGGCGGCAGCGGAAAAATTTATCTTTACAGAAGCGGAAGCGGAAGGAAAAGGCGGGGTTTCAAACGCGGAAGCGGGATAATTTAAATCAAGAGAAGCGGAAGCGGGGTAATTTTTCTCAGGAGAAGCGGAAGCGGGATAATTTTTCTCAAGAGAAGCGGAAGCGGAAACGGAAGTGGGGTATCAGACGCGGGAGCGGAAGTTTGTTTTTTAAGAGAAGCGGGAGCAGGAGTGGGAGCGGGAGCGAGAGCGCGTTTTTTTTAAAGAGAATCGGAAGCAGACTTTGTTCACATTGAACGAAGTTACAACCGTGCCTCTAAGGTTTCGAAAAAAAATACCACCCTCCCACGAGATTAAAAATAGACCCCCCCCCCCCCGGTGGACATGTGGGGTTTACTCCTATGCTAACAACCTAAAATCGAAACATAATACTCGGAGGTTATTGGCATTAAACGAAATTGTTGGCTGCAAAAAATTTGCACATGCTGCGTTTATTCATATCGAGTCAGACACTGAAGCTGACATCTACAGTATCATGGAACAAAAGGTTAAGCGTGATGCGTGAAGGCAGAGACTTTTGGCCCATGCTCATGGTTAGGGAAAACATTTCTTTTGATTTGTACATTTACATCGAAATTTACATTTGTCAAAGTATTTTTAGATAATTTAGTCAAAAGTAGGGTATTATCATTATCAAGTTTCTGTAATCACTATAACAAAACTTTTTGAAAATTCAAATGTGTGAAATATACAGGGTGCCCCAAACTTTCCGAGCGTTTCCATATTAAGTCAACCTACCAGCATGAGCTAAAACTTTGGCACAACCTGTAAAGCTACCGTTGGATTGCAACCAAACCAATAGAAATGAATAAAAAATTACTTATCCCAGGTAATTTAATGGAGTTTACCAGTAAAAGGCTATCACTCGCACGTCACCGATGCTCTGCTCGTTATCCTTTCTCAACTGGCACCACTGACTGACTTGAGGATATTATTGATAAACACGTTTGAAGAAGTCAAAGCCTGTCGATGCCCTGATGAAACTGATATCAATGATGCAACCGTATGGCAAAGTTTCACTCACCTTTGAAATCCTCGAATGAATTGAAAATGTGAAAGAAACTCGTTATTATCAATACCCAAGCCCCACACCCCAACCACCCTATATTCGGCATCAACACTCGGGCTTATAGTAAGCTTATTGACAAACGCAAGGTTGCTATGAGAAATCTACAAAAAACATCTTTGATAAGGTTAGTCCATAACTCGGCTCATTTTCAAATTTCGTTTTTTTGAAGCTGGATGTCGAACCGACATCTAACTCCGTTTCCAAGGCTATATTCTAACATATTTGGAAATCAAGAAATTGGAAAATTAAAATTTTTTGAAATAGGAGAGTTATGGACTAACCAAGGTTGCTATGAGGAATGATCCAAAAGTCCTCTAATGTCTGTTCGTAAAAGCAAGTCACTTTGTTTAGTACTTTTACTAAAAGTACTCATGTTGATTTCTGAGGTTAGACACATAAGCAACGTCCCTACCAAACCTCTTCAAATCCACAGATATTTTTACCAATGAAATTAATATTGACACAAGCCCTAATAATTTGGAACGATTTTGTTTAAAAACAATATTTTTTATCAACTAAAATGTGCCAAAAGTCTACATTTGTTTTTTTAGATATAGGAAGAACTCTATTTTGAGTTAATCTATAGTAAAATTTGCTTATTTGCTGAAGATGCAAATAGCTTCTCTCACGTAGCTGAGAGAAGTTTGTTGAAATACCAGAAAGGCTGCCCTCGCGTATAAACCGCATCCAACATGTTGGCGCTTAATTTCAACGTGTAAGCCACGGCCTATCCGTGAGGGTTTAGGGTACTCAGTACAATTTCACTGAAAGATGTGTGCAATGATGGAGAAACAATTCAACGAGGATCCATTTCGCCGTGTCATAACTTTTAATGGCAAATATTTTGGATTTATTCAAACACAGTTAACATAAACTGGTTATATAATTTGATTCTCCGAAACCTTTAAACGGACTCCACTGTAATTTAGATTTAGCTAGAAATGAAAGCCCTATTAACACAAACACTCTGAATTACTCCAACATTGATAAAAAATTTATGAAAAAAAAAACATTTTATAAGTACTATCGGCATCAATGCCAACAGACTTCTAGTACAATTGATAAATTTAATTTTTGCATTCAAACTATCATAACTATGATGTTTAGGTACACAAAATAGTGCGGCCTTTCTGCTAAATGAAAACACCTATCAAAAAATGCGACTTATACGGGGGTGCGGCTAATGTGCGAGGGCGGCTTTTCCGTGAGGTTTTAGGGTAATTGATATAAGGTCATTTTGAATGTAATTTTCAAACTAAATATTTCCTGGCCCAATTAATCCGCGACTAAATTTAGTGTTTCCCTGTAACCACATGTACATAAGCAAGCTGGGAGTTACATATGATTTCAATTTAACAATATTATTGAAATTTTCAAAAAATTATATGCCGGGGTGAAGTTAATCCGCAATCGATTAAGATTGTAAAACAATTGTTACGTACTTGTTAAACATTTAATTTTTGTTAATTCGAGCGTTTTAGTAAGTTAAGTTTTCGAAAATTATGGGAAGCAACTAGCAGTGTAATAGCGAAAGTGAATATAATAATTCAGTAACATTGTTAGTGAAAGTCATAATGGTGGCTAAGACAATATCTTAAAGTTTTAATTTAAAATAATTATTTGCGTACGCATGCGCAGACGGATTTTAAATTATTCAATTTAACCCTGGTGGAGTGAATCCGTGGGTTACCAATTTTAAGAATTTGTTGAATAAACAAAGTGACTTGCTTTTCCGAACGGGCATTAAGAGGTTAGCCCATAACTCAATTTTTTTGGAAAATTATCAATTCTAAAAAAATAACAAACCTTCGCTTTCGCAAACAAATTTAACTTTTTTTTACTTTTGAATTTTAAATTATTAACAGTTTAAAATATATAATTATTTTAAAATGTCGACCTGCATAATTAAATCGTGTCGAAATAATTTTCGTAATTGCAAGAAGGAAGGAAAGTTGGTTAATTTTATAAGATTTCCGAAAACTCAACCTGGTAAAGATGTTTGGATTTTAAAGTGTGATCTAGAAGGCCAGATTATCAAGGACCATCATCGCATTTGTTCTACACACTTTCTACCAAATGAAATCAAGTTTAGCAAAAATGGAAGAGTAGAAATGGACAATGACGTTTTTCCAACATTAAACCTTGGTAATAATTTAGCACTAATAATACTTAACATTTAAACATTGATGTTTATTATGGCTGTAACTAGTTAAGTGTTGTTTTATTTATTTAAGTAACGAGTTGTAAACCCAAAACAACCGTCTTTGAAATTATCAAATAACTTAGAGTCAGCTTTGGTCAAAATCGGGAATAAGATGCTGCTTATTAGGTACGATATATTTATTATTAGTTCAATTCTTGAGGTGAGTAATATATAAATTGAAATCAGGTTTGATGCTGTTGATCACATAGACACAGGTCATATATACATTCCGACGAGGTATAAGAATTGTGTTTCATCCACCAGGTAATTACTATGTTTTTAGTCGGTATCAATTACGGTTCTGAATTGCAAATAACTCCCAATGTTGTCAATGGGTTTCATTTCTAAATTTAGTTAGGCAATCATAATCAACGAGTCTGAGGAATCGATGAGTCAGAGTCAGAGTCACGTTAGTCAGAGTCGAGATTCTGAGTCGTGACTCTGAGTCATTGAGTCAAGGTCATTCATGCCCATGGTTTTAATGGAAAAATATTTTTTTACAGATATGCTCTATCTAATGAGCACTTGAAAAAAAGGATATTGTTTTTACAACATAGCTTCAAATCACAGAAGGCGAAAGAAAGAAACCGAACACAAACCATGTTGATGCAAAATAAGAATTTGAGAATAATAATTGCAAATTTGAAAGCTAAATGCATCAAGCTAAACAAAACAAAGCCGAAACCAGTAAATTCAACTTCTTCACACAATAACCTCGGAATTGATGCTTTATTATCGGGACGATTCACTAAATCACAAATTCAAATGATACGGAATAAAAATTCGAAGACTTGGTGGCCTGAAGAGGATATTAGTAAGGCTCTTTGTTTGAGAGCAAACTCAATTGCTGCTTATGATTATGTCAGAATGGTTTGGAAAATTCCTCTACCTTCAATCACAACTCTCAAGCGATGGGTATCCTAGATCATTTTCGCACCTGGAAGTATAGGATGTGTTATGAATTTATTGCATGATCAATTTTTAGGAAGACGTGAGATAGAAAGGTAATTCAACCAATTCAATCGTCAACTGAGTTTTTATTCTATGGTTCACATTTAAGGCAGTGCAATCTTTGCTTTGATGAGATGTCGCTTGATGGATCCATCTCCTATGATCACTCTTTCGATAGAATATTCGGTCCTAATAGGATATGCTAGTTTTGTTCGCGTGTGGAATATTTTCGAAATGGAAGCAACCAATATTCTTCGAATACGATTACAAGCTTAAAAAGACCAAATTAGATATTATTGTGAAGGAATGTCACCCTGTGGGACTTATTGTGACCTCAATTAGTTGCGACAACAGCACAATCAACCAAGGGGTTTGGAAGAAGTTGGGTGTTAGCTATGACAAACCTAGTTTTAACAACTGCGTTACCGGAGAAAAAATTTATTGTTTTGCTGATCCAACACATCTAATAAAACTATTACGTAACAATTTGTTGGATCACAGTTTGAAATTATCTGATGGAACTATCATTGCAAAAGCTGACTTCGAGCAACTTCTTCATATTGACCGCAATGAATTTTGAATTTGCAATAAGTTGACCCAAAAGTTAGCTTAAATTAATTAGAATCCGTAAAAGCTGTTGTTATTTATGATTTAAATTTTATTTTCTGTATCTTAGACACATACAATTGAAAGGAGCTGAATGACAGCATGTTGGAATGACCTTTCAAACTTTTTCTTGTACTGTTGCTCTTGCATTTCAACATGACTTTCCAGAGAAAAAAAGGATGGCAGAATTCATTAAGCTAACAAATGATGCCTTTGACATCCTAAATTCAAGAATTCCAAACGACAAAAACCCATTCAAATGTTCGTATGAAATCAATCTTGATTTGCAAAATCAGATTCTGACAAATTTCTACGAAGAAATTTTGACAATGAAGACTGTCACCGGGAAAAATCAAAAGTTTTTTCCTTTCCAGAAAGGTATTCTGATGTGCATTAACTCACTAAAGCAAATGTACAATGATCTCAAAAATGCCAATACTGCCGTTGCGTACCTAAGTGTAAACCGTATGAATCAAGATATTGCTGAAAATGCTTTTGAAATAATGAGATCATTTGGCACATTTAAGCAAAACCCTAATCCAGTACATGCAAAGTACAGACTTCGTATGTTGTACCTCACTTGGCATCTCCTTAGGACGCCAAACACCAGTTGTGTATCCAATGAAATAGAAGAAGACAATGACGAAGTTATCTTTTCGGCGACTATTTCTCCATTATTAATTGACTTTCACCGCCCTGATTTCTGTATCTTTGAAGAAATGTAGGATACTATTCATAACATAACAGCTCCTGAATATATTGAATCACAGAATTGGAATATGTTCAATGATGAATTATCGCTGCAGGAAAAATGCGAATTTGAAGGTCAAGAGTACCTTACTGGCTTCACAGCATCAAAATTGAAGCAGAAATTTGAAAACATCGAGCTGGATTGCATTGATGATATGCGAAACCCCCAAAGTTGGAGTCAAATATCATCCAATGGAGCACTTACTGTCTCTTCGTTTGATTTCCTAAACAAGATTCGTCACTGGGAGAGGTGTTTTTGCGTGTTTCATGGACAAGGAAGAACAAAATGGACTGTGAATCCATGCAGTCGTGTAATAGAGACCCTTACGAATCTGATTGATGTCGAGTTTGTAGAAGTTGATAAGTTAGTTATCAAATACTTTGTTAAAATTCGAACCTTCATTAGGATCAGGCACCTGAATATGAAAATAGACGCTGACAAAATTCGTAAAAGAAACATAATAAAAAATTTACAGTACCATTCGTACTCAATGGCAGAAGAACCAATGGAAGTTCATTCATGTGTTCAGTGATATTGATATTGTTCCTACACTATTTTCCATCTCTTCAATACTCCACCACCATATTATCTCCATTGTCAAACCAGGTAAATTAAGTTGAGTTCCGAACAACAAATTAATATTAGTATATTTTTTAATTAAATTGTTTTCATTTTTCGATCTTCATTCTAGCAATTCATTCATTCAGTTACAGCTAAGGATGATTTTGTCAATACGTAGAAGCAAAGATAATGAATTCCGAATTATTTTATAATTTAATTTGCTGTAAATAATTAGATATGGTAATAAAATCTAAATCAGTAAAATTAATGTTGAAATTTAAAAATTATGTCATAGAAACAGTTCGAAAATTTACTGGCTGACGAAGCGTCAGCCAGGAAAAAAAAATAAAATCAAAAAAAAATTGAGTTATGGACTAACCTCTTAGAGGACTTTTGAATCATTCCTCATAGCAACCTTGGGACTAACCTTGTCAAAGATGTTTTCTGTAGATTTCTCATAGCAACCTTGGACAAACGTAAGATGGACAACATTAATGTCTCTATCAATAAACCCTTCTCATCCTGATTCCTTTGATGAAGTTTCATTTCCAACTCTGATAAAAATTGGTTGACTTCTTTTTCTATTAAGCTTTTATCCAATTCCTTCACATGTTTAATAAGGTTTGTTATAGTTTAAGCTTTGTATACTAACATTTCGTGTCCACTCGAATGTTGCCAGCTAGCTCCATCCAAAACACAAGTTATCCTGCTTCGCATTACAACTTAGCGAAGGCTCATCAATTTTTTGTTGAGGAATGTATTCAATACTTTTTCATTAGCTGGTGAACTGAGCTATCGGTGCCGAATTCGGGTGACCGGTGAGAAAGATGTTTGTGTGTAATGACCGGAGAATTCACTGAGAATGTTTTTGAAAAGCAAAGGCATAAATGGGCAGGATTTAGCTTTTATCATCTCCAGTTGGTTGTTTTGTGGCCAGTACAAATAAAAAATTATTCCCATTTCCGTTCGTTGTCGTGTGACAAAAATAATTGAACATCCAATCACAAAATTAAACGATTTATTATCCTTTCCTCACTAAAAGCTGGAAGTGAAGGGATATAAATCACCCAACAAAAATGATGCTTTGCATCAAAACACGCTAAATGAGAGATATTAAACAATAAGCAATGGGCGACATCAAATTGATAGATAAGAATGACAGAAATACAATTAACTGTAGATATTAACTACTTTATTTTTCAGTATAAGCTTCTGTATAACTACTGTTCATGGAAATAACTGGCCAGCCTAAAATTTGCCTTTGTGATTTTTTTGTGTTTTGGGTCATATCCATTAGCAACCGAAATTTTTAGCAAAAACTTAATGAACCGAGGACATTTGCACACTTGAGAACAGTCAACTAATTCGCTTCATAATAATACGAGAAATGACACAGAATTTAAAAAAATTTGAATTTCGAAATGACTACAACTTTTGATACAAAATGCTGAAGGCGAGGGCGGCGGGTTGGTATTTTGCCTTTCGGCTGACAACGAAATTGCTATGGCTAAAAACAAATCATTTGACAAAAGTTATTTCTGTTAGTTAAGTTGGGACTTCTGTTACGCCCGTTGTATACTTTGCTTTCTCAGTCCGTTGTCTGACAAAAGTACAGTATGATTAGTGAATTTCATGTCAACAAATCTAATTTCTATTAGTAACAATATTGAAATGGTTAGGAAATTTATTAATCATACTGCACTTTCTCCAGACAACGAACAGAGTAAACAAAGTATACAACGGGAGTTGGTTAGTTTCAAGGTACATGGAGACTGATAATTTGGGAAATGTTTGCGAGCGTTGCCTGTTTATCTTTTGTTACAAGTACATTTCAGTTACCTATAGCAACAACTAATAGATTATCTAAGTAGTTGTACATTAACCTTATTTTCTTCCCAAAAATTCTCCATTGCTAAATATCAAAATAGATCGACACCATAGAACCATACTGTTAGTAAAATCTAATATTTACACCTGGGCTGGATTTCACCACTAATCATTCAGCGCTAATCAAGTGTTTTTTTTTTGCTTATTTAATAAAATCTGATGAGCAGTGCGTTTCACCATAACAATTAGATTAGTAAAAATAATAATAAGTAAATAATCAAAAATTGATTATTGATTATTGATTTGATTATTGATTATTGATTATTGCTGAATGAAAAGTGGTGAAATCCAGCCCTGGATTATAACCGTCGATTGATTGATGCTGAAAATTTTGGTTGCTAATGGATATTATGCGAAAAAAGCATAAACAAAAAAACTCGTAAAGGGAAAATTTTGGATGACCAGTTATTTCCATGAACAGTAGTTAATCTTCTTTAGGTCTCGGTGGTGATTTGGATAACGTGACAAATTCAACCCGTCTTGGCTGTTTGGGTCTCTGCTGTGAAGACAGAGGGGAAGTTGCTCGACGCTTCTCACGACCACTCGGAGTAAAAATTGAAAATGTTGGAATTTTCTCGGAGGTAGTATTCCCTGAGAGTAGAGCAGATTTCTCATTTGAACTTTTAGTATCGGAAGGTGTATGCTTCTCAATATTTGAAACATTTTCCGACAATGTGGGAGCATTCTCACGGTCACTCTCTGTATTTCCTGAGAGTGTTGGTGTTTCGTATGGGACATCTGGAACAGTTTCCAACAATGTAGGAAATGTACTATTGGTTGTCAGATTATCTTGCGCTAAAGCAGGAGATTTTACGTCAGTGACCCAAGTATTTTCATTTTCTGTTATCAGATTTGTGCTTTCGTACATAATCGGACTGGAAGAAATTGATCCATCAGTTTTGTTTTGAATAAAAAATCTTTTGATATCGTTGGAAGAGTGTTTCTTAGCTGATTCAATTTTAGTAGTCAATTTTTTTGGTATTTTCGATATCTTTGTTTCCTTTTTTGATTCTTTGGACTTCACAGATCCTTTTCGAGGGCGCTTTTTCTGTACTTTTACAGTCTTTTGTTTGATTGGAGGAAGTGAGATTGGAAACCCGTGTGGAGGAACTGGAGTAGTTTCTTGTTCAAATGGCACACCCAATTCCTTTTCTTCAAAACTTATGATGGAACAGTAACCATCTGTCGAGGAAACGATGAGGAGCCTGCCATCAGCTGACCAGCTCAAGTCAGACATTCGGGTCAAATGAATATTACGGATAACGGCCAACGGTACTGATGACTCGGTGTCGCTGATGATCACTGAAATATATAAAAATATAAATGTAATTTTTATAATTTTACATTCATTTATATTCGTGTAACTAATAGTAATTTTGAAAGTGTGAGTTACCCGAGTCGCTTGTTCCCACAGCAAATACCAAACGGTAAGGCATGTCCAGTAGGACTTTCTTTTCTATTTTTGATTCCTTCAGTTTCCCTACACATGTTACCATACGTTCACTTCTCTTTGGTGGATTCATGAGACTCTTATCTAGATAAGTGTTAAAAATATAAAACTTTGTTGAACAAATTCAATATTCAAATCAACAATGGACAAAGAACCAGCAGTTGATCAAATAAGGACGTTAAGAAAAAGTCCAATGGTAGAAGGTTATTAGAAAAATATGAATTTAGCTAAATTGATTATTACTCTTTGTTGATCTCACTGCTGTTGTCTCAACATACCATAAGTAATCAAATCCCGACTCCTTTGAAAGTACAAAGGACAAAAACGTACTGCAATGGAGTACGCCGTCCCCGTTGGAATAATAGAACAAGGATTCGTAAATGAATTCCGACAGAAAATAATCACAGCATTTTTATCGGAAATTGGTTTGTCCTTGACGAGTTGGTTGAACTTTTTCGACTTCACTCCCTTAGTTTTGGGTGAAGATGTCTCATTTCTACCTTGTTTCCTTCCACTAGGTGATTTTCCAAATTCATTTCGATTGTTCGGTGGCATAATCCCACCAGGCACAACCAAGAATTCACCTTTGGGTGAAAATGAAAGTCTCCGACAGAATGACTTCAAGGTGTCGTCATGAAAGATTCGGTTACACAATACTTGCGTCGATTTCTTAGATTGCCCATTTAGATTCTCTTCCACAGAATTTCCAGCGTCTTCTCCTGGTGCTCCTTTCTCAGCTGGCAACCATTTGGATGGATATTTCAAAACCTTCAATCCTAGCTTTCCACTTTGAGGATTGAAAAATCGTAATGTCCTGAAAGTTTAGAATATGAATTAGCTAAAGTTAAGTTATACATATATATACTCACTAATTTTTTCGATCAACAGTTATTTGATTCTAAAGATCATGCTTTTCAATTATCACACTACAATGTCGCGTTTTGATTTTCTACATAAGAATTAAAGCTTATTAGTTTTATTTTTGATATTTGTGGAATTATTGCCAAACAAAATACCCAAAGGGAAGGATCCTATTTGGGATCAGTTTATTTCCAGTAAGAAAGAGAATAATAAAGGCTTGTGGGCCAAGTGCAAAAGGTGTGGGAAAGAGTTTCAAGGAATAATCGACAGGCTTAAACTCACTTTTTCAGAATTTATACGAAAATACACATTACAGAACATAAAAAATCCTATTTTTTTTTGATTTTTCGAAAAAATCAAAAAAATTACGAACCCTGCGTTCAGACAAATACTTGAAATCAGTAATAATCTTTAAAATAACACTATCCAACGCTGTCACAAGAAGTATATTTTGCTTTGAATGAACCCTCGATGAACTCCATATAAAGGGCAATTAATAATTATTTCAAATTTTAGCAAGATCGTTTACAAATTTCCTGAACAATTCCAATGACGACATGTTTAAGCAGTAGTGCTAAGAATTTCCACAGGAGTATATGAATTTTGATCTATAAATTCATTCACAGGTAAAATATTTTCTAATTGTATTCACCTGTCTGTAGAAATCGTAGCCACAAATTCCCCTGCAGGGTCAAAGTTCGCACCTTGTACGAACCCACCATGTTCTGACCAAATATGTAATGGAATACCCTAAAAAATTTAAACTATTAGCATGGTAACTGTTCTTCTCAGGACAAATTTGGGCATTGGTGAACCTTTTTGATATCCCAGATGATTGCTGAATTATCCACAGATGTGGTCACAAGTCGCCCACTATCTGATGACCAACTTAAGTCTGAGACGTCATCTATGTGCTTTCGAAGAACCTTTTCAACAGTCCAAAATTCTTCCCCATGTCGCATTAGTTCTGTGTCATTCTTCCATATGTAGACATAAGCATCTTCGACAAGAAAGGTAAAGAATATTTTTCATCATCAAAACAAATTTATAACTTTCAATCTAACTCAAACCCTCCATTTTGTTTACCGTCATCCGCTGAAGCCAAGAATCTCCCACAAGGACTGAATCTCACTGTATTCACTGCTTTAGTGTGGCGCGTCAGTTCAGACGCGCAAGTCAAGTCTAGTTTTATCGAATCAGGATCTCTTAAATGCCAAATCTGAAATATATAATAAATCACAACGGGTAGGAAAGAATGGGATGATTTGAAACCGAATGAAACACTTACAAGCAGATGAGAATCAGATCCACCCGTGGCTAGTCGATAGTAGTTAGTTGTATTAGTATCGTCGTTAGTTAAAAAACAGGATGGGTCGAAGTCGACGCAAAGCACCGGATCCCTATTGTGCCATGTGATCTGAGGTGTTATGACCCTCATTCCTTGGTAGTTGAGGAGATTATATATATTATAATTTGTAGTACAACCGCATACGATTTTACAGTCCCAAATCCTCCCTCAATTAAATGGAGACTAAAAAATCCGAAATGAATTAAATGAATTAAATGAACATTTACTAAAAGTCGAGTGAAAAAAGCATTAGATTACCTAGTGCTTACTTTGTAACCTAATTTAGATTTTAAAATGAATTGAAACTAGTGTCTTCATTTGTTATCTAATTTGACAATATTTTTAAAAACACATGGAAAAACTTCCGAAAGTGCGGACTGAATGAGAGGAGTTGAGAAGAATATCATTCTAATCGCGATAGGGGGAGGGGTCCGGTCCCATTCTTGTGACAGGTGACGTGAAAAAAGGTGCTTAATATTTTTTACTCAAGAATTTTGAATCTACGATTTCTAAACGCGGATTTTTTTAAATGAGAACGGGTTGGCCGAATCTGATCGCTAAGACAAATTTTCTTGTGCGACGAATTTTTTTATGACGCTAAACGTAAACTGTGTACTTAGCTTTAGGGTTGAAAAAAGCTTGAGACGAAGAAAAAATTAAGACGCGAGACAATTCCATTCGCCTTTGTTAAGTTGTTAAATTTTTATATGTTATTTTTTTAAATTTTGCTTAAACTACAGCTGATTGGGTGTTGAAATATGATTTTGACTTTATGATGACAAAACTTGACCTTACCTCATTACTGTTGACTATAGATATTGATTGTTGAACAAGAGTTCCCAAATCAATTAATTAAAACAAATGAAACTAGCTCGATGATTGAGAAATGAAGAGAAGAAATAAGAAAAGAAAATAAGAAGGAAAAAAGATGCCCCTGAGCTTGTTAACGTTTAACCAAGAAAAAAAGTAAACAAGCCCATCAGAAGGCATACGTATTTCATACCTCACTAGGGTTATCAAATAACACTTTTTAAACTTAACAACTTTAAACAAATTCAGGAATACCCTCAAATGTTTTGTTATCATATAATGCTTCGCTTTCGCTTGGTAAATGCAAGGAGTCTCTGTATTCAGAGTTAATTTTCTTTAGGTTCAATTTTTAGTTTAAAAATCCTTCATAGTACTTACCACATAAAGGGTTTAAAAACAATAGGAATGTGGGGGAATTTTCCAACATTCGAATACTTCTAGTCGAAACTTCGATATGCGAGTTTTACCGCGAAGGCTTCGTCGAATAGTAAAATGTTGATTTTTTTTATTAACTGATTATGTGCGAGTGAGATAATAAAGAGTCAAAGAACCATGTCCTTATTACATCACAAACTTTAACCAACTAAAAAAACGTCTAATTAGTAAAGTAAAATGCAGTGAGAAAAACCTTACAAATTCAAATTTCATTAATGGCAACTTGATTTAATTAAAATCTCTGAAAGTGAAAGTGATGAGGTTGTAAGTAATGCATACAGGACAACCTGCCAGTACAGGTAGGGAAAGCTTCTTAAAATTTAAAGAATTAATTCAATTTATAGCATAATTTTTAGGTGAAAATTATACTTCAAGTAAAACGTGGAAACGTTACATGAAATTCACAGCTATTCCTCTAACTATTCCCTATTTCGAAGGCAGCAGGAAGTTGAAACTTTGAAAGTTCGGTTTTGCTCGAATATTGATATTCGCGACATTCCTAAAAAACAGTATGAGCTTAAACAGTAAAAAACTTAACATGAGGGTCGAATTCGAATTCAACCGTTCTTCCCATTCTATTCTTTTTTTATTGTCTCGTCTAAAGGAAAACAGACGGGTACGTTCGTATTGAATTCTATTCAAGTTCCAAATCCGTCATCCAGCTAAAGAGTGCTAAGTTGTGAAGCTTACCTTTAGCCTTCCTAAGTAGCATCGTTTTATACTACGATGATCCAAAACATGAAATAGTTATTCATTGTTCGTAAGTTGTTTCCTTTAATGAGTGATGTGGATGTAATCCACCGAGCATCGAAACGTGAACAATTAAATTGAGTACAAGAATTAGAAAATCAAGATTATATAGTGAACGCTAACCCAGTCAAGGTGAAATTTAAAACAAACAGAAATAGAATGACCACAACCGGTGGTTACTATACGGCATCACCCACTCTCTCCAGATATGCTCATCCGTAGCAGGCACTCTGCCAAACTTACCGTACCGCCCCCAACTTATTCCGCAGGAAACATAGAATATCTTTTGGGAATTCAGATAATTAATCCATCGGAAATTTAGTCTAGTTTATAAATCTGACACACATTGTTCGTAATGAAGTTGAATTTTGTAAAATATTGCAAATTTGCGCCAAAAATATTTTAATCAATGGTTAAGTCGAATATATACTCGAGTATTGAACCCTTAGCTACGGCTATTAAGATAGAAGAGCCAAATTACTTTATTGATTTGTCTGTTTGGAAAAAGTGCAATTTGGAAGTTTGAATTTGGAATTTGGAAGTTTGAAAGTTTCTGAGTTAACTCTCGTTTTATATTTAATATCATTCGTGCTTCATACATTCTGCATACGTCATGCATGTGAAATTCTTGAAATGAAATTTGCAATCTAATTTACCTTGACAACTAAAATTTTGGCAAAACTCAATCTTACTGCATTTAATTCTAATGGAGGAATGACATTAAGTATAAAACGGATGTTAAGACTTCCAGTTCAAAAATCACTTTCATCAATAGTTTATTAATCTGATTATGTAATTCTCATTGTATCCCTTGTAATTATAAGTTATATCTTCTTTCATTCTTTCAATTAGTGTAATTATGTGATTTAGTCATGCCAATTAAGTGTAAATGTTGTGGTTTTTCTTTTGAAAAAGATTCAGGCAGATCTCAGCACTGGTAAATAATTATATATTAAAACTAAAAGTTGAATGCTATATTAAACAACATTAAATATAAATTTCCNTGCTATATTAAACAACATTAAATATAAATTTCCAGTAAAGGGAAATGTGAAGTCTCATTAGAATCCTAACTAACCTAAACTCAATATATCAAAAGCACTTGGACAGCTACGCTAAAAGTTTTCTCGGTGATAAATGTGATCATACTAGTCAGCATTCTAGGTTAAAAGCCACATTACTAATTGTCTCAAATTGGTAATGTGGCTCTAACCGGACACAACAATCCAATAAATCTCTTGGATTTAAGCATAAGTTGTTGATTTTAAATATCCCATTGCAACATCTCAAACTAAGCGCAAGCTAACTAAACCAAATCAACGTAATGGATGTCACAATGGGATTTTACAACCAACAGACGGTTCCTAAATCTTACTCACAAACTTCATCGATCTATTGCTCGTGTTTAACAAACAGCCTATTATAACCCAATTGATAGGCTAGATAGAACAATGCATGGGATACATATAATTACTATTTTAATTATTAATTATGCCACAGACAACAGTTCTCTTACTTGATAGGCAAAAGAATAAAATATAATAAAAGTCCCCATATATGCAAAGTTGAATAGTTTAGAGCTAACTCTGTTCATTAGGATATTTTTCTTTCTCTTTCTTCCAGTAATTCATATCCCTCCTTTACAACTTAAATTTCCTTCAGTTTTCGCTCAATTTCTTTCTCTCAAAAATCATGACAGTAAGTTCCATTACACTAGAAGTAGCGTCTCTGGTGCTAGATGTAGATAATTCTAGCAGCAGAGCTGCTAGAGTTATGCTATTTCTAGGTACTTTGCTCCTACTTCTAGGGGCTTGCAGTGTTACCTACCTTTCGTAGTAATATTTTTTAAATTTGCTATAAAAATCCTTTATAAAAAAAATAAAATTAGAAAATAATAATCAATTAATTGTAAAACAAATGAGGAAATAGTTCTACAGTAAAAGAAAATGTTATAAACTATTTTTTTATTTCTCAAAAGGAAATCATATATAATTTATGAATATTAAAGTTGAGCTTACCAAAGTAGTAAATTTCCTTTTAGAACTTGAGATAACAGAAACACAGAAACAATTAAAAATTTTAAGAATTCCCTTCTGTTTTTTGCATATTTGTAAAAAATTATGTAAACTTTATTGCTCATTTTGTTTGGATAATAAGCTCCGACAATCTTCGCTCTCAACGGGAGTAAGCAGTTTTCAAAAAAATATGTTAGTATAATAAGCATGACCAAAGATTACAAGGAATGCTGTTCCTATTCCGTTTGTAGGGGCAGGATTAGGAAAGCAATTTTTCGGTTTCGCTGAGAATGCAACGTTGTAATGAAATTATGGACGTCATTCAAGACGTCCCGTGACGTAGTTTTTGAAAATCGAAGAAACTTTTACGTCCAGTGAAGTCATGCATGCCGTGCCGGGACTCCACAAGTGGCATCAGAAAGGTTATTTTTTAGAAAAATAAAATTGCAAATAACTGTATATAAATAAATAAATAAAATAATAATAATAAAAACAAAATTGTCAACTAGCTTCTGTGGGGATTTGAGCATAAGACTCAATCCCCACTACTGTACTCATAAATGAGACAGTAGACTCCTTACCTGGCAACACAGTTGCAGAAGTGCGGTTGCGGGCCGCAACCGCAACTTCGAGTACAATATTTCGAGCCGCAACTCCGCACCCGCAACTTTTGAGCTTTTATGCCCGCAACTCCGCAACCCGCACTCTTGTATTTTAATACTTCCACTAGAACGCCGCAACCGCAACTTTAAANACTCCGCAACCGCAACTCGCAACCTGCCGCAACCTAGTTGCGAAATGGTTGCGATTCTGCAACTGTGCCTGGCAATGAATGACCAGGAAGGAGAGTTCGGAGTTGTATTGAGTTTGAGAACAGAATTGCCCAACTAGGATCTGTAGCACAAATGGTTAGTGCGTTGGGTCCGGAACATCCAAGACGTGGGATCATACCCCACCAGAGACCAAATTTTTGTGGCAATCTCTGTCTCAAATTCAAAGTGGCGGGTCAGGCCTGCCACACTTCTGTATGGTGTATTTTATTGAATCTCCACTATATTATCTACAAAACGTAGCTGGCATTAGACTTGCAACCTCTTCGGTTCTGAGATATAGGTTATTTAACTTTAGATCTTTCGGGTGGTACTTGTGGAGTCCCATAACGGCATGCATGACTTCAAGGGACGTAAAAGTTTCTTCGATTTTCAAATAATACGTCACGGGACGTCTTGAATGACTTCCAGAGACGTCATAAGTGCCGCTTTAAAACATGACGTTACGGGACGTCATCCGATCTGTCCTGACCCTAGCTGACATGAGAGACTTTTTTGCGCAAGTTTTGATGAAACATTGAAATTTCTAAATGGATCACACCCTTGCAATTTCTCATAGATGAAAGATAGTAATAGATACGAAAAACTCTTGAGAAGGTATGTGGTTTTCNCACACCCTTGCAATTTCTCATAGATGAAAGATAGTAATAGATACGAAAAACTCTTGAGAAGGTATGTGGTTTTCGGAGGACCAATCACCAAAAGAGAATATATAAGAAGACCAATCACGAAGAGAGAAAAGATGGGAGTCGGTAATGTTAGATTGACAAATCCCTCCCCAGTTGAAGCGTTTTGGACTCAATCTCTCTGAAGAGCTTTTCCTATCTACAGTAGATGATCCAACTTCGCAACCAACACTCACAGGCCAGGTGAGATTAAGCTCCTCCCAAACACATCTACCGTAAAGTTACAGTAAGAAGGTTGTTTATATTTCAAATTAGCTTCTACGCCAACTTTTCAGTTTTTGCGAACCAGTTAACAATATGTAGTCGTTTCTTTGACTTTAGCCCATGACTTACAACCATGTCAATACCATGAGCCAGAGTGATATGTTTAAAGTTATTTCCTTCGTGGAGAAACTTGACAAGTAATTTTTATTTAAGTTTCAATTAATTATCGACTGTGATAAATACCCACCAAATATTTGAATTAACATGGTGGTCGTGAGCTGGGAATGTGAGATAGGGCGGAGCAATGTGGTTGCGAAGTTGGATCATTTACTGTATTACTATCTCTCATCTATGGCAATTTCTATTGTACAAGAAAAATTTTACGATCTGAAATGACAATTGAATGGAATTTTGGTTATGAAACGTTTGAATTTTTTGATTCAACAAGCCCCATCTTTAAAGAAACAGGTGAATTATTAAGGCTTAACCCGTACTCGGGCATGAGCCTTGACCGGGCTTTGAAATTCAAAAACTTGTCAATTTTTTCAAAAAATTAGACTTGNAATTTCTATTGTACAAGAAAAATTTTACGATCTGAAATGACAATTGAATGGAATTTTGGTTATGAAACGTTTGAATTTTTTGATTCAACAAGCCTCATCTTTAAAGAAACAGGTGAATTATTAAGGCTTAACACGTACTCGGGCATGAGCCTTGACCGGGCTTTGAAATTCAAAAACTTGTCAATTTTTTCAAAAAATTAGACTTGTGCACACTATACCAAAAAAAAATTCTGTTAGATATAGAATTGAGAGGTTGAGCATGCTATCACCATTAAGATATTGCTACGGTGACTCTTCTCTGTCCTGTCTCCTGACAGGACTGTGACAGACAGAGACAGAGTACACCACCAAATTCTCAACCAATCCCACCAAAACCCACTAAATCCCAAATCCCTAAACGACAAACCTGATGGAAGGATGACACGACCGATGACCCCTGACCCACCAGTGAAGAGAAGAGAAGAGAAGAGAAGAGACGAGAAGAGAAGACGACAAAATCCAAACAACTTACAACAATAACAAATAACTTTATTTAATAATAAAAACTTCTCTCAGGAGAGAGAATAAAAAAGACAACCGAGAGCCGACTTACGGCCCAAAACATAATGATTGAAATTTCCCCTCATGTCATACTTCCTTTCCTTTGCGGGAGTATGACATGAGACTAATCCCATAGAAATACAAAAAAAANTCCCCTCATGTCATACTTCCTTTCCTTTGCGGGAGTATGACATGAGACTAATCCCATAGAAATACAAAAAAAACCCAATTCATAATTTAATCTGTGAGCTTTGCTCATATAATTCAAAAAATAAGCCATAAGGGCAAAANTCCTGACAGGACTGTGACAGACAGAGACAGAGTACACCACCAAATTCTCAACCAATCCCACCAAAACCCACCAAATCCAAAATCCCTAAACGACAAACCTGATGGAAGGATGACACGACCGATGACCCCTGACCCACCAGTGAAGAGAAGAGAAGAGAAGAGAAGAGAAGAGACGAGAAGAGAAGACGACAAAATCCAAACAACTTACAACAATAACAAATAACTTTATTTAATAATAAAAACTTCTCTCAGGAGAGAGAATAAAAAAGACAACCGAGAGCCGACTTACGGCCCAAAACATAATGATTGAAATTTGCCCTCATGTCATACTTCCTTTCCTTTGCGGGAGTATGACATGAGACTAATCCCATAGAAATACAAAAAAACCCAATTCATAATTTAATCTGTGAGCTTTGCTCATATAATTCAAAAAATAAGCCATAAGGGCAAAATTAAATTAACTTTATGTCTGCGAGCACCAAGCTCACAGANATTAAATTAACTTTATGTCTGCGAGCACCAAGCTCACAGACTAACAAAAAAATTATAATAAATAATAATAATTATTATTATTGACTTCGTCTCAATATTTATTAGGTTGCATTCAGGCACTGCGGGTAAATGAGAACCTTCCATGGTAACTTTCGATAGCAAAAGGGTACTGAGAACGTAAGATACTTCTTTATTCTACAACATTAAGATTAATAAATAAATAATAAATAAAAAACATAAAGAACCGAAAATATAAAAACTTAACTTCGAACTAAAAGAAAAAGAAAAAACGGTGGAGGTTACAATCGGAAGTTTCCATGAGACGCTATCATCCCACCTAACAAACTGCCTATATTATACAAATTTTGAAAAAGGTAAAATACACTCTTACACGATAGTCATCAATTGGTGATACATTTAGTGCGTGACTGAATGAATCGCAGTAAATCTGCTCTTTCCCATCATTAATTACACCATTTATTCATTAGAACAAGGGTATAAAGATTTAGCAAAATTTTGTTTTTCAAAATTTCTCAGCAAATTTGGACAAAAAGTTGTCTAACCGTGTGCTTGGCAGCGCTCTTCACTTGAAGCTACCAAAGCTTTGGAAATTACCAATGTTTTCTTGTCCACTTTTCTTAATTTGAGTTATTTTTGCATAAATTACACCAACTAACTGATCGTNATTACCAATGTTTTCTTGTCCACTTTTCTTAATTTGAGTTATTTTTGCATAAATTACACCAACTAACTGATCGTCAGTTGTCAATGGCAACAAATACTTCTTGACATTCAAAATATTATCTCATTCTANAATTACCAATGTTTTCTTGTCCACTTTTCTTAATTTGAGTTATTTTTGCATAAATTACACCAACTAACTGATCGTAAGTTGTCAATGGCAACAAATACTTCTTGACATTCAAAATATTATCTCATTCTAGATCAGCTTTGGCTAATTAATTTGTAATTATTTTAGCAAAAAATTATATTCTTGCAGCCGAAAATTATAAAGGTCGAGACTGAAGTGAAATGGTCTAATCACGTGGTGCATAAATCTCGCGGGCCACCCGGGTGGCCCGCGTGCGACTCACGGCTATTTTGTTCGACAATACAGTGGCTTGTTACAATGACGTGTTACGGTGAGTGTTACAATTAACGCCCACTGCCTTACATTAGCCAATGTATAAAATCCTAGGGCTGAAGTCGAATTAAATTGGCAACATTTTGAACTTTCCGGCAAGGACGCAGCTCAGGCAGCCTAGTATTCCCAGGAAGTAGGGTAACACATAGCCTAACGATGAATAGCGACAGATCCTGACTTCTGGAATCTTATTCCCCATTTTTAGAGTAGAAACATCATAGATATAGCTTCTGGTTCGTGATACAATTTCTTGCGTTAGAAAAAACGTTCCGCACCAGTGCAGTGCCGATCGCGCAGGGTGAGAGGAGCTAGCCCAATTAGGATAGCTAACACAGCACTCAGAAACTTTTACTAAACATTTAATGAAAACCTAAGTTAAACTAATAGATCCAGCTAAAGGAGTATGTAAAGACCGACTAGCTCACTATGAATTTTCGTATTTTTTTTTAATAAAGAGTAGAGCCGATAAAAATTTATCCAAAAATAAATAATTCCAAAAATCTTAAGTGGTAGAAAGGGACAAAGGGAAGCGTTTCCCAGTTGTTCCTTTTTCTAACCTTTCTAATAATATTTGGTCATTTAATCAATATTTAATAATCATTAATATTTAATCATTAATATTTAATCATCATTATTTAATAATTTTATGGCTCCAGAATGCAATGAAACGTTTGATGTTGTTACAAAAAACATAAATCGTTACGCTTCTGCACTCCCAGAATTTTGAAGGATTTATTTGGATCGAGAATAACGATTTTTTAGGAAAAAAAATCTTTACTTCACCAAACTAATGAAAATAATGATAATGAATAAAAATGTTGCCAGAATATATGACAATGAATAATTAATACTTCACACGGCTTACCTACTGTCAATTTTTTTTAGGAAAGGAGATTTAGTAAATAATTAACCTACACTGCACTGTAACCAAAAGTTTTCGGGCGGATAAATCCAAAAATGTAGATGAATCCTAAATCTGGAATGGCTCGTCTCATTTTTCCTCGCACCATTCGTTTTCCTTACGGATTTGCTCTTCTTCAGCTTCAGTTAAATCGTTCTTGATATTGAACGTCTTTCGGATTTCCTCAGGAGTCTTCCCTTTAATCATATTAGCAACCGTTTTACAAGTCACATCCAAAAGTCCTTTGATATCCAAGTAGTTGGCAGCCTAGAATAGAATTTTGATACTAGAGAAGCGAAGCCAAAATATACTCTAAAGTTTGTAAGCGATATAAATATTAACTTACCAGAATTAATTCGAAGAGTGTCCCTTGATCAACTTTCAAAAAGTCAGAATCCCAGCTACTGATATCGTCAGTTCGTTTTTCCTTGTTCTCAGTGTCCTCTGCAATCGGTGGATCATCCTGGAAGTATAATAACAAAAGTCTAACATGATCGAATAAATAATAAATCATTTACTATTTTCTGCTTCAAACTACTAAATTTTTTTAGACAATGGCATCAAGATCCAGCCGGGTAAGGTTCCTACACCGACAAAAATCAGTCAGCAGTATTAAGTTGGGACTATTGTATGGTTTGACTTAAGTTTGACCGTCAATACGAGTTTGACTCGGTTCCAAGTACAAGGAGATTGATTATTATTTAATTCTAAGTTCCTACTGGATATTAACCAAAAAATTCAAAGGCAAAATTTTTAGCTGACCAGCTATTAACAGTATGAATAGAATGTCCATTATGTAAAAGGTAAATTTTCGGAAATTGGAAGTCGGCTGTCAATCGGTACATACTACAACTTCTACTGAACAACGTTTTACAAGATGATTTTGATTTACCTTGTGGTGAGTAGCCCATTCAATGACTTTAGCCAAAATTGTTGAGTTGACATTTGGAAGAGGAATGACTTCCTCTTCACCTTCATCAAGACCCAGATCTTCCAACATGGTCTTGATAGTCTGAGAACAACGGATGACTTCTGTGTCCACAGTGTAGACCTCCCCATCTGAACTTTTTAATTTTAGCTGAGCCATTTCAACGTAGCTGTACGTTCTGCGAATAAGACAAGTTATATACTCTAACCAGTCTTTTTGAAACCACTGGAAGTTACTTTTGACCCATACTCTTTGGTCGAGAAAGCGTGGTGACATAAATTATTCTCAATTGAACTCCATAAACCAAATGTTTTTTGTGATAGTGTTTACGGTTTCAGAAAGATAATTCGAAAGTAGAAACGAGAATTTTTTAAATCAAGTCCCTGCGACAACTAGAAAAAAAGTTACGATTTTTTTGAAAATTGTAATTTCAGAACATTCATTTGGAACAACTTCTCATTTGCATTGTCTGTCCCAAAAGAATATTCCAAAATTACAATTTTCAAAAAATCGTAACTTTTTTTCTAGTTGTCGCAGAGACTTGATTAAAAAAATCCTCCTCTCTACTTTCGAATGATTTTTCTGAAACAGTAAACACTATCACCAAAAAATAATTGATTTATGGAGTTCAATTGACAATAATTTATGTCACCACGCGTTCTCCAGCAAAGAGGATGGGTCAAAAGTAACTTACAGTGGTTCCAAAAATACTGGTTGGATTATAAGTCCAAATTGTGTATTCGTTCAGTAAGTTTATGGCAACCTGACCGACAGCAGACATACATCGATATTTCCTGCTTGAAATTATCGGATAGAAAGTATATTTGCCTGCTGTACTTGTTGTCGGCTAAAATCAACTTTCTAGTCGACAAAATCATCGGGTGAAAAAAAATATACTTCCTGACCGACAGTCCGTCTGCCAGAATGCACCTTACAGCACAGCCCCCCACTGTTGTCGCTTTCTAGTCGACATGGAGAGGACGTCGGCACGTCCTAGTAGCTGGCTTAACGCGGTCGATTGAGTTGTTTCACGCCAGGTGAGTTCCGTAGGTATCAGTTTATAAGCTGCCGATATGCCGGCGTTGGTCGTAGCGACCATACGCCGCACATTCTTTTGCTTATTTGCAGACATTTTACTGCAGTTTCTCAGACGTTATGCCAGCGACTGCGGAATGACTACTACAGATTCACCTTCTACTACTAGGCGGCTTTTAGTAGGCGAGTAGCGGGCGATACGTCGTAGCCTGGTTGATTGGGTAACCTAACAACAAATTTGAATGAAATCGCGAATATCACGAGGAGGTTAGGTGAGCTATTTTAGAAATTTTTACAAAACCAGGATAGTCATCGTGTCTATCCTGGTTTGGATGAAACCAAAAATTCGATTGAGGATAGTGAATGCCCGGAATACGCCCATTGATTTGTTACCTGTGATAATAGGATATAAATCTATCTGTGATATTAATTTTAATTTATGTGAATTTCTCTTAAAGCGGGCATTACAGAAAACATGGAAACAACAGAAAAGTTACTAAGGCTAATATCCTGAACAACAATTGTATGGGTCATTCCAAACAATGGGAGATCAAGGGTTTGACCTTGGTTGTGGCCTCAAAGATTCATCAAAGCACAAAAATGTTACAGGAATATGTTAGTCAGCTTGACACCCTCAACAATTTTTGTAAGAGTCATTTCGTCGAGTGTGGGAGATCAACGGTTTGACCTTCATCTGTGACCTCAAGGGGTCATCACAGATAAAATTTTTCATTGAAAGTGTAATCATTTCAATAATATATACAACTTTTGTATAGGTCATCTTATCGGTCATGTAGTAAAATGAAAAAAATTTTGTACTAACTTTATGAAGAAAAATTTCGAAATGGGGAATATAATGTTAAATTTTTTTACCGCCCACCCTTTCGTCGAACCCAACTGGATNAAGAAAAATTTCGAAATGGGGAATATAATGTTAAATTTTTTTACCGCCCACCCTTTCGTCGAACCCAACTGGATTCAAGTAGATCCACATGGTTTCCATTGTGGATCCACAAATTTATCCGACATTTCTATTAATCGTATTTTGGAACAAAATCCACCTGTGTATACAAGTGCGTCCACAGATAGATCAGGGTGGATCCATAAGAATCCACAGACTCATGTGAAATAACTATCAAACGCATTTTGGAACAAAATTCACCTATGTATCCACCCGTGGATCCACATGTTCATGTGAAACATCTATTAATCGCATTTTGGAACACAATCCATCTGTAGATCCAAGGGGATCCAAAGTTGGATCCACAAATTCATGTGAAGCATATATTAATCGTATTTTGGAATAAAATCCACCTGNTTCATGTGAAGCATATATTAATCGTATTTTGGAATAAAATCCACCTGTGGATCTGGATGGTGGATCCAAACAATAATTCCATTTTGAATCATTTATGTTAGAGAATCACACGGACAGTTTATAGTAATGAAAATTGGGGAACGAACATTCAACTGATTTGTTAACTGTAAGATTATGTGATACCAAGAGCTTTTTGTACATAATTTTTATTATTACAGCAAAACCTCTCATTCGGAAACTAAATCTCTCCACCCCGTCTCATCTCACGTGACGGTTACCGTAAACATTCAAATAATGTGGAGGGCAAGTGTGTATAAACAATTTGTGAATTATGTGAAATATGTGATACTTTACGGTACCTGAATGGCAGAAGGGGTGGAGTGAATTTTATGCAGCCAGTGAGAGATAGTTTCCGAATGAGAGGTTTTGCTGTATTAGGAAATTATTAGGAATTAATTTTAACTATCCACATTTGATCCACACAGGATCCACATTGAATCCACATTGGATCCACAACGGGATTCACATTTATACATCACCACATAGCATTTCCCACCGGGATCCACTTGTGGTTCCATAGAGGAATATGTGCCGGAGAAGTATCTCAGCCACGCCGATACAATCAGCGGACGGTGCTTTACTCTTACCTTACCTTAAGATTTGTTAGGTCTTTAGCTTAGGTTGTTTTGTTAGCTGGCAATGGGCTGCTGATATTATAGGACTGATAGAATAAGCGGACGGTGCTTAACTCCTACTAACCTCGAGCGTTGCTTCAAATCTACAAAATTGAAAGATTACACAAAATAAGAGTAGAGTTGAAAATGCCAGACCAGTTCACTGAAATCAACCTAACCGTGTCTGGTAATCAGTTCAATGTGTTGAAGAAGGAAATTCAACTCGACGCTGAAGAAAACGATTCCACAACGGACACACCAGGCCTCAAATTATTCAAGTGAAGTGTTTATTAGATTTTTTAAATCAACAAATTCCAATAATGATCATGCTGTTACTGAAAATCATACCCCGAACTCTTTGGGTATGGGCAATGAGACGACGGTGAAGACGAAGAGAGTGCACTCGTTTATCGATCCATTCCATTGTACAGTATGGTACCGATCGATGCGGAATATGTCAGATTTTTTTTTTTTTTTTACTCTCCCATTTCAGCTAACCTCACTCCCACAGTTGCAGAAGTGCGGTTGCGGGCGGCAACCGCAACTTCGAGTACAATATTTCGAGCCGCAACTCCGCACCCGCAACTTTTGAGCTTTGATGCCCGCAACTCCGCTACCCGCATTCTTGTATTTTAACCCGTCTCCACCCATTCGACATCCATCAGGCCTAAACCGCTCGTCCACAGATGTGACATGTCAAATTTGACTTACACTTAAAACACCTCGTCCACCGATGTGACAAGAGGTTGTCAAATGGACAATACATTGCTTATTTTTCATTTATCCCTTACCGCCACATGCAAATCGTATTATTTATGACTAGGATTGCGAATGACTCCCATTTTCTTCAGAGTGAAAGTCAGGTGACTCAGATTCATGACTCACTGACTCAGAGTCATGAATTTGAATGACTCAGTAAACCTGACTCAGTGACTCTTATTGTATCACTTCTGAAGCTTGAGTCAGAGTCAGGTGACTCAGAGTCATGACTCTGTGACTCTGAGTCATAGAAATTCAGAGATCCTTGCATGGACGGGAAGGATATGTGCATGGACGGGAGGGATGCGGGCATGGACAAAAGTGATGCGGGCCTAAAAATGTAAAAATAAGAGTCGAAGTTAGTAAATGATAGTTTTATTTACATAATATTGCTTTGCCTAAGGAAATTACAAGTTGCCGATAGAAAATGTGTGATAAGTGGTATTCGAAATTATAAAGGAGAACCAAAAATTGTGTATGCATACCACAAGTAAATGCAACACTAGACTTAGAAAAGGATCCACTAGCNTAGAAAATGTGTGATAAGTGGTATTCGAAATTATAAAGGAGAACCAAAAATTGTGTATGCATACCACAAGTAAATGCAACACTAGACTTAGAAAAGGATCCACTAGCAAATAAATTACAAAATGCTCAAGTTAGCCACAGTTCTTCAGGCGTTGGAACCGGATGCCTCACCCCTTATACCAAAACACTCATCACATGTGATGGACACGTTTTGATGATCTTCGCAGATTGGTAGAACGCAATTGTTACATGCTGTGCGCGTATTTCGAAAAACTGCGGGTTTCGCTCGACTGCAGGAAACACACTTCCTCATCTTTGGAAGTGTGTGTCGTTTGCGACGAGGAACTTCCTGCACTACCTCAGCGTTGCCCCAAGGAATAATCCCCATCACGTTCATGGCTAACTTTGTTGACTTGAGGAGATGCACTTGCTGCGATCTTCTGATCATATTAGCTCTTGTTAGTTCTCTTGAAAGTACAAATAAAAATCCTCTTCTAGCTCGATTGGAGATTGCATTCCCCCCTCTTTTCTTGTTAGACAGATATATAACAAATGCATTAACCGATGCAACATCGACCAGAAAGCAGAAGACCTTGTAGCTCNTAGACAGATATATAACAAATGCATTAACCGATGCAACATCGACCAGAAAGCAGAAGACCTTGTAGCTCCAGCGATTAGTTGATCGTTGACAACTGTACTTCTGTAGTAGCCAGTCTACTGTGTCCACTCCTCCTAAACATAAATAAGTTTAAAAGAAGTTAGNCCACACCGCACATGGGACTTTTCCCCTTGATAAATAATTTGAATTTGAATGGCGCGACGCTCTTTTACTGGGTCATCTGTAACACAGGTGTTCACGAACTAAATTTTGGTTTCAGTTTCGAGTTTACTGAGGTTAGATCTGTGGTGATACAAAGCCGCTTTACAACTTCACATATTTGACCAACACAACCGAGCCCATCCCAAGTCAGGGCATAATAGTTGCGCACAATATCAAACTATTTCCCGCAACTACTTCACAGAGATCGCAACTCCGCATTTTCAGCTGTTATTTCTGACACCCGCAACTCCGCAACCGCAACTTTTGCATTTTACGCCCCGCAACGCCGCAACCGCAATTTTTGCATTTTACGTCCCGCAACGCCGCAACCGCAACTTTTGCAAGTTCCATAATTGGCCGCAACCGCAACTTTTATAATTCTCAAATTGGCCGCAACTCCGCATTCGCAATTTTCGTTATTCTGCTCCGCAACTCCGCAACCGCAACTCGCAACCTGCCGCAACCTAGTTGCGAAATGGTTGCGATTCTGCAACTGTGCTCACTCCGCTTCTCACCTAGTGTTGAGGCTGACTCAACCAGTGGTCGGCATCCCTTCTTTCCCGTCCCCGTCCAGACGGGTTTGGACGGGGACGGGACCCCTTTTTTCTCTCAAAAGACGGGACGGGGACGGGTGAGTCGAATTTTTGAGAAAGATGGAGACGGGACGGGGACGGATGAGGATGTTTAGTATGAAAGAAGGGTAAGACGATTTTTTAGGAAAGACGGGGACGGAAAAGTCTGTTTTCTACGAAAGACGGGGACGGGTGAAGACATTTCTTTTTAAAAGACGGGTATTATTCAGACAGACTTCCAACTTAGCTTCATTGGAAATCGAAATTTCAATTATTAGAGCTCACTAATATAATCGTTTCGATTTTGATTTGAAGAGCTTACAATGTTATTGGTTTAGATTTCGAGGTTGAAACTTTATGGGTTTCGATTTCCTGAGTCTGAAAAGTCATAGGGTTCGATTTCGTTCGACTGAAAACGTATNGGTTGGAACGGATAGTGCCTACGTATGTTGTGTTCCGTTCGAGGAGTGAATCAGCCACATTTTTGGAAGAGAAGAAGTTATCACCGGTCACACCTCTTCCTTTGTCCAAAAAAGGTTCCATCAAATCCATGGTCACTCGAGTTCCNAAGTTATCACCGGTCACACCTCTTCCTTTGTCCAAAAAAGGTTCCATCAAATCCATGGTCACTCGAGTTCCTTGGTTTTGCTCCGGAGGTTCACCAACTCTCTTCCCTTGGTAAACCTTACAAAAAGGAATAATTCGTGGATGACTGATTCAGAACCTTCGAATTACAGTGTAGTCCACTAGAACGCCGCAACCGCAACTTTAAATTTTAAAATTTTTGCCGCAACGCCGCATTCGCAATTTTGGATTCAAAATTTCCCGCAACCGCAACCAACACGTAACCAGAATTCCCGCAACTTTTCCGCAACTTTTTCGCAACTTTCGACAAAATTATAAAAGAAATGTTCCTATAACATTTAAAGCGAATTTAGAGCATAAAAATAGC
>NIPM01000189.1:268987-280785 GCA_002738285.1 Holacanthella duospinosa | reverse complement strand
AACTTTGCCTACCGAATCGAAATTGAAATTCATTTTTTGTACAATTCAAAATCGAAATTCAAATCTAGCCAATACGAAATCAAAATCAAACTCCATATATTTTTTGACTTGAAATTAAAATCAAAATTTAGTACCCCAAGCTGATCGAAATGGAAATTTATAATTGCAATGAGCTCGAAATCGAAATTTTGATTTCGAAAGTAGGCAAAATACACAATTTCAATTTAGTACACTAAAATCCATAATTACGGGACGGGTAGAAAATTTTTTTCATAGGACGGGGACGGGACGGGGTAGTCTTTTATTATGAGAAGAAGCGGACGGGACGGTACGGGAAAAAAAATTTTTTAAGCAAAAACGGGGACGGGACGGGGACGGTGATTGGGGTGCCGAACACTGGACTTAACAGGAGTTATTTTTTGAAACCCAAGTGACAAAATATGCGAGGCAGGTCAGAGCGGGAGAGTAAAAAAAACTCAAAAAATTCTTACATATTCCGCATCTATCGGTAGGTAGCGAAGAAGAATTTTTTTTCTCTCTCTCTCGTAAATAATGTCCTAAACTTTTCCTCAGCGAGTTGTGGTGATCAAAAATTCATCAGCATAACCATACTCAGATGCAATTCAGAGTTGGTCTCCCACGAAGTCACATTTTTCATGTACATTTAATTTCCAACTGTCGAATTTGTAACTATTGTTTTCAAAGACCCGAACACCTGAGGCATGAATCTTACAGTGACTGTGAGTATCATGACTCTGTGTCAGACTTAGGAGTAATTTGGTGACTGACTCTTTTGTGGGAGAACTCAGAGTCATGATTATTTACCGACATGCGAAAATGAGCATAACGAACTAATTTTCCATAATTTTCCCATCTACTTTCACCATTAAATATTTATATTTTCTAATTTCGGATTCTCATACACGATGTTACATAGTCTGAATTACATGACGCATATTTATTTCATTATGCACATTTTTTTATTCAAAGTCACATCCCAAAATCAAGGAGTCATATTTATGGATCCGAAAGTCGGACTCCAAATGTTTAGAGATTCGATGACTCTGACTAAGCTAAACTGTGAGTCATGGTGAAGACTAGTTGAAACTTTCGAAGTTGACACTAGTGGAAACTTTCTTCAAGTCGGATAATTTTGCTTTCGAATTGGATGCAGAAGGTCTTTTTCACATTAGAGTCTGTTAGTTTAGAACGTGGATGGATTTATCTCAGTTAATTAAACAAGGAACAATTTAAATGCGCGGCTAAAACATTAGTATTGCATGAATAAAAATGGTTCAGAGGGAATAAAATCCTATGCAGATTAAATATTATCTAAAAGAAAAGCAAATCTTCGAAAATATATTTAAAAAATTGCGAGGAAAAAAAATTTTTTAATACTTGTGTTTTACTCTGGTAAAAAAAATTTTGACTCAAAAATTTTTGGTAACTCCAGTGACAGAATTCGACAATTTGAGATTGGACATTTAACATAATTGGAAATTTTGTATTAAATTTCCAATTATGATAAATCTCCAATCTCAAATTATGAATTAGATTACGCTTTGAATGTGCCCAGATATGTTGCATGGTTCACGGGATGCATCATGAGACACAATACTTTACTTACCAATAGTTTAGGTTTCCCTCCGAAAAAAATCGAAAAAGTTAAAAAAAAATTCTTCGCTACTAACTTACTGTAGTAGACTCCGCATGGCTCTGGCTCTGGCGCGAGCTGGCTCACAAAAATTTTTGAGCCAGAGCCAGTCATCGGCTCTGTCTCATGTAGTAATTTTGAGCCAGAGCCATGGCTCATGAGCTAGCTCAACGAAACTTGTGAGCCATGGCTCAATGGCTTATCTTTTCCTCTGAATTCTTCCACTTTTCCACTAATTTTTTTCTTCTTGTAAATCATCACTTTTTTTTTAGTTTTCGGAATTTTTGGTCACTGAAAGTCAATTTGCCTTTAGCCAGTTCATAATTATGATTTGTGTTGGCTTATTCTCAAATAGGTCATTTTCACTTTTAGCAAAATATGCAGAAAAAAATTTTTTTTTATGTTGAGCCATGAGCCATGGCACTGGCTCACACCAAAAGCTGAGCCATGCGGTGCACTACATTGTAGTGTTCTCTTCTGTTCTCAATCTCAATGACTCATGGCACCCGAGTTGGCTCTTTGGTTATGGCTTTGGCTAATTCTTTGTGAGCCAGAGCGGTTGCATAGAGTTAGCAGAACAGCATATCAGATCGTAAGGCAGCCTCCCCGGCACCATAAAGTTAGACGAATATCAGACTAAAATCATAAAAATCAGCATTAGACGAACAGCAGATCAGACCGTAAGGAAGTGTTGGGCAAACCATCTTCCCCATCTCTATCTGATGGGATTGAGATTGGATGGAGATGGGAATTTTAGTTTCAACTTGATGCAGATTTGATTGGATTGGATAGGGGGGAAATTTTGTTCTTGGTGATAGGATAGGAAGAAGATTTTTTTCTTGATGATGGGCTGAAGATGAGNGATAGGGGGGAAATTTTGTTCTTGGTGATAGGATAGGAAGAAGATTTTTTTCTTGATGATGGGCTGAAGATGAGATAGGGAAAAGATTTTTTTCTTGGTAATGGGATGCAGATGGAATAGGGAGAAGATTTTTTCTAGGTGATGGGATAGGGAGTAGAGTTTTTTGGAGATGTGATAAGGGTTGGATTGGAGAAAACGTTTTACAAAATTGGATTGAGATGCGGGATACTTTTTCTTCTTTATGTATATTGTTGGTGGAAAGCTAACTTCTTTTTTTCAAGCAGAACGGCTGTTAAACCTATGGGGTATCTATTTTACGGCGAACGTCCAATTCCACCCTCAGAGTTGGGCTTCATTTGCGAATTTCGAAAATGTAAACTAGCAACTGCATTTTAGGACTTGAGTGTTCTCCATGACTCACAGTTTGGTATGAGTCAATCACTGACTCTAGGAGTCATGACCACGAAACATTACTAGCCGAAACCCTAACGGTTATTTCCCGCTGTTTCGAAAGTGAGAGTAATAATATAGTGTAAACTCAAAATAATAATATTGACCTTCAGTGGAGTAAAACAGTTTATTTTTGCTTTTTTGGAAATTAATAATAAGTATTCGGTGTCAAAATTTGATCAGGATTTTTGAAAGATTTGTTAATTTAGGAAATAGCCGAACCCGGGCATTATCAAAATTCCCGTTTACAAAGTAAAGTTGAGTTTTTGTCAGAAATTTTGAAAAAAATTGAATTTGTGAAATACCCGAATTCGGGTATTTATTAAAATTTTTGTGTTAGAAACTAAACTTCACCAACTTGGATGGAAATTTTTTGATCGGGTACTAAATTACGTCAGGAAATAATGAAAAATTAATTATTTTGGAAAATACCCGAATCCGGGAACTGTAAACATACAAGGTTACAGACTAAGAGTTCAAGGACAATTGTTAATATTTATTGCAGCATATTGTAAATGTAAATTTCAAAAAAGAATCCAAATTGGCTAAGTTTAGTTTCTAACCCGGAGAATTTTATATTACCCGGATTCGGGTGTTTTCCAAAATTCCTGACGTAATTTAGCACCCAATCATAATTTTTCCCATCCAAATTGGTGAAGTTTAGTTTCTATGCCGAAATTTTTTATAAATACCTGATTTCGTGTATTTTCCAATTTGAATTTTTCCCTCCATAATTCCTGACAAAATGTACCACCCATTCGTAATTATTTTCATCTCAATTATTCTTTAATTTGTAACCCGGAATTTTGATAATGCCCGGATTCGGATATTTGCTAAATTAACAAAGTTTTCAAAAATCCTGATTAAATATTGACACCGAATATTTATTTTTAATTTCCAAAAAAGCAAAAATAAATTGTTTCACTCCACTAAAGGTCAAAATTATTGTTTTGAGTACACTATATTTTTACTCTCACTCTCGAAACAGCGGGAAATAACCGTTAGGGTTTCGGCTAGTAATGTTTCGTGGTCATGATTCCTAGAGTCAGTGATTGACTCATACCAAACTGGGAGTCATGGAGAACACTTAAGTCCTAAAATGCAGTTGCTAGTTTACATTTTCGAAATTAGCAAATGATGCCCAACTCTGAATGTGGAATTGGACGTTTGTCCATTTTATCTATGAAGTATCTAAATTGACGGCAAGACGAAGAAAAAAAAAGTTAGCTTTCCACCAACAATACCTAGGATGAATGTGGCGAAAAGCCATTTTTTAGGAAGAGATGGGGAGAAAAAAAATTCTTTTCTACTCTCGTACCAAATAGCGTTGAGCCCTGCAAGTTCTCGCCGCGAGATGTTTTATTTTTTCTTGCGAGATGTTCGCGTGTTATGATTTCAAATTTTAAGCTATAATCAATAAAANATTCTTTTCTACTCTCGTACCAAATAGCGTTGAGCCCTGCAAGTTCTCGCCGCGAGATGTTTTATTTTTTCTTGCGAGATGTTCGCGTGTTATGATTTCAAATTTTAAGCTATAATCAATAAAAAATTGAATGACTGCAGCATACAACTCCAATCTTANAGCTTTCCACCAACAATACCTAGGATGAATGTGGCGAAAAGCCATTTTTTAGGAAGAGATGGGGAGAAAAAAAAATTCTTTTCTACTCTCGTACCAAATAGCGTTGAGCCCTGCAAGTTCTCGCCGCGAGATGTTTTATTTTTTCTTGCGAGATGTTCACGTGTTATGATTTCAAATTTTAAGCTATAATCAATAAAAAATTGAATGACTGCAGCATACAACTCCAATCTTANACGTGTTATGATTTCAAATTTTAAGCTATAATCAATAAAAAATTGAATGACTGCAGCATACAACTCCAATCTTACAATATTTGTTTGAAGAATTGAAATGTTTGCATCCCGCCGAGGGCTCAATGCTATTTGGTTCGAGAGTATATTTTAATTTTTGTCGGCAATACTCCGAAACGATTTTGTGGATTTCTCCCACGACAAACCAACCAATCCTCAATCTATGCCCATATTCATCCCGTTCCTTCTCATATCACTTCCATCTATGCGCGCATCCCTCGAATCGTTTCCATCTATGCCTGCATCCCCACGCCCATACTCCCATCCCTCTCACCAATGCCCGCATTCTTCATGTGTATATCCCAATCTCTCCTGTCCATGCCCGCATCCTTCATGTCTATGCGCTCATTCCTTTTGCCCGTGACTGCATCCTTCCCGTCCATGCCTCTATTACCTTTATCTATGCCCGTATTTCTTTCGTCCATGCCAGCATCCCTCCCCCCGACATGCCGTTGTGGAAGTTGTACCCGAATCTTCCCGGCATGGAAGATTCGAGAGAATGTTGTTGTTGTTTGGTGCGTGGTGTGTGTGGAAGGGAGAGTCTGGCCTTGAGCCAAACCATTCATCCTCAAGATCCAGGACTGGTCGGTGCTCCTCTCCTCTCATCAATTTTTTCATTAAAATTTTATGATATTGTTATTATTATTTTTCTTGTTTTCATTAAATTAAACTATCAACTGTGGTTTCCGGTTCTGGATTTGTGTCTTCTTCTTTATTTGAGCTCATCTTAACTACATCCCCACACCGTCCATGCCGACATCTCCCACATCCATGCCCGCATCCCACCCGTTCCTGCTCGTATCTATTCCGTGCAAATTATGAAGTGACAACGCTGCTCAACGTTTCTCAGGCGCGGCACTAAGAAGACCCATAAAAATCGAATGGAACCAAATTCACAAGTACGAGAAGGAAGTGGTATCTTATCGGTTGGCCTGAGTGGAGTTAAGTGATACATATATACAGACAAAAAAGATATGTTACCAGGAGTATCCAAGTTAATAAGTACGTGTCTATCCATCAACTCACGTGGAAGTGGAACGTAAGATCCAATCGAAACTGGTGAAAACTTTTCAATGTGTACATCCAATCGTTTTTTGTTGTCAACCACTCAAGATGATCCATTTTCGAGCAAGAAGTCCAAGAATAAGAAAACCTACGCATCTTGTGACATTACTTTTGATAAAGATTTTGAGTGAGAACTGACCATGGGTACCACATCGGGTAGTCACTGATCCAGACTACGTGGTTCATTTCATAAAAATCACAAATGATGCGAAAACTTATATTAACTCCTTTACATGCTGCGATACATTGTTTTAGCGAATTGATAAGTCGTTGCTTCACTGAATTGAAGATATCCACCACCATGCGCATCGTCTCAGGCGGTTCGTAAGAATATATGACAAGAGCTCCCTTGTCGGCGTGAAAAGAACACGGAGGTATCCAGATCAACTTCATTAATGGCATTTCTCCTCGACGTTCTTCAGGACATATGTGATTGGAAAGGTTTAGAGACTCGCATCCACAGAGACACTGGTTGTTGTTCCATTTGACTTTCCAATGAATCATAGCTCATAGTATAAAACTAACAGTGAAAGTTTTAAATCAATATTTGAGAATAAATAATGGTTCCCTTCCAGGCGACGAAGCAGGTAATTTCACTATTAATAAATCAAACGGAGGATGCAGCATTGTAGACCTACCTCTCATTACCCTAGCTAGGGAAGTCTCTTTTCTTGAGCTTCTCAATTGGACTGACTCGGATCATATCCCATTATTGCTTTCCTTGAAGGCACCCTTTCGAGGCCCAGCTTGTCGTGACAAGCTTACGAAATCAAACCTAGTTATTACCATTAAACAAACCGAACTTTTTGAATTTGTCAAATCTCTCGAACTGAAAGTAAGTAATTCCCTGATTGAATTGATTTTGTGATTCAGGGAAAATCTGCGTTAAATGGTGCAATGCGTTAATTTGTCCGATACTTAAAAGGGTTAAAGTGAAGTCCCGTGAATTAGCGTCCTATCTCTCTACTCAGCACACTCAAACTTTTTACTAAAATTCTAAATAGTAGGTTGGTGGAGTGGATAAGCAAACCCAACATCGTATCCGGCGGGTTACCGGAAGGGAAGATCTTGCGTTGACCACGTTTTCAATCTCATGTCTATGCCACAGATCCAACTCCTCAAAGAAAAGAAATTATGTTTTCTTTGTTGATCTTTCTCAAGCATTTGATACTCCAATCTACAACCCTTTATGGAAGGTTTTTAGAAACATAGGGTTGTCCACTTAATTTATCCGTGTATTCAAATATATATATGACAATGCAGATGTGAAGATTTCCACTTCTTATTGTTTAGCGGATAGAATAAAGATTATGGAAGGACTCCTTCCAGTAGAATATGCATGTCCCACTCTTTTATATTTTTATAGCGGAATTGGTGAACGTATTTGATAGATATTTGCTTCTTTATGCGGACGATCTAGTTCTCGTTGCTCAGTCACGAGAACGTTTCCAACAGAAGGTGAATCTCAATGTTAACTTCTTCACTTACGACTCANTTCTCGTTGCTCAGTCACGAGAACGTTTCCAACAGAAGGTGAATCTCAATGTTAACTTCTTCACTTACGACTCACGAGGGTTCCAGGTCAATTTTTCTAAAACAAAAGTACTTGTGATACGGCGTTCTGGAAGGTTCAGAAAGAAAGACAAGATCTCCTGGAGAGNACTTGTGATACGGCGTTCTGGAAGGTTCAGAAAGAAAGACAAGATCTCCTGGAGACGTAATCCAGTACAGACTACGAAATCTTATACGTATGCTGGCATAATGTTCCAATCGAATGGGTCGTTCAACCTTTCCTTGCAATTGAGAAAGGTATTCCAGCGCAAGGCACTGTATTTCGCACACTAGGCAGGATGAAGCTCTCAACTTGCAAACCTCAAAATTTTTTTTAAATTACATTGCCAAATCAACTACTTCGTACGGTCAGGGGTGAAGGGATCACAACACAAAAAAGAAATAGAAAGGCTTCAACAGCAATTCTTTATAGACTTCTCGTCCTTCATTTTAGCACCTACCGATATTTTGTTCGTTTAGAGGCTGCCTTCCACCAACGTCTGATGTATTCAGGTTTACTATTTCTCTATGGGTGTTAGGTTCTTCTGTCAGCTAACGATTCGAACCTTCTTCTCAATTTGTATATAGAACTTCAAAAACCATCCAATTGAAAAATTCAGTTGGTGTTTGCAGTTGGAAAGTAGGCTGAAATCTATAGATAGGCAAGGTTCATATGAAAGAGGCTTAGCGAGTGACAAAATTTGTCCAGAAATTTCTATTCGCTGGGTACGAAGAATACTTGACTTCAAATTCGCACAGCTATCCTACACTATCCCACACTATCATCAAATAAAATTCTCTGAAATCCCCGAACCATTTTTATTGAATAAAATTCCCTCTTCGATGGAGACATGCATCCTACAAGTTCGGCTAAATTCCAACTCTGTATACTATAAAGGAAAATGGTTTAACATGAGACTTTTTGAGTAGAAGCAGTGCAAATACTGTGGAGAACAACTTTCTTTCTTTCTTGCTATTTGGGAATGCACTGGCACATCTAACATTCGACTGAATTACTTTCAAGGAATGCCAACAGACCCAATTCTACTTATCAAGGACGTCATAGAAGCTCCTATTGATCCAAACTTCACATTTAATTTATCACTTTTAATTTCAAATGTTTTAAAACTTTTGAATTTTCAGTAATTTTAACACAATTTTATTTTATTTAAATTTACTTATGCGCGTAAATTCATTGGTAGAGCGACAAATAAAGTTATTGATTGATTATATTTAAAATTTTCAACATATTTATGATACATATATAGAGTGAACTCAATACTCAAGAGAGTGAAATTTTATGGCCAAGGATCCAATACAATGTGACCCTTGCTAATATCTGGCTTTATAATGCATACAAGGGGTTGATGGACAGATTGCGATAACGTATTCCAGGCATCTGCTCTTGAATAATCCGATAGCGACAATTCGTTTTCATTTGATTTTAATTGTTAATTTAAAAAATATTACTATTACTAACGAATAATCCGATTTTATTAGTTCAGCAATTAATTCCAAATCCCAAAACTTAATCAACCCTATTCCATCTTATTTATCAACATACGGGACTACAGTTTGAGATTGCGACAACATTTCCTCTTCATTTGGTCTCTCTTGGAGTATATATGGGGTTAATTGAAGTCGGCGGTCATCGACATATTTGTCAATTAGATTAGATTATTTCAATGAACATTTCCCGAACCCCGTTGTTTATGTCAAATGATATATCTCTCTTCCATAGAATAATATGTAGATTTAATTAGGTTATCACCAAACTCAAATGTGCGAGACAACAATCTTTTCGGCCTTGGAACATCTCACTAGATCCTATTACCCTTCCGTCACCGTTTATGTAATTGCCAATGGAGAAATTTCAACTGTTTATATCTACAACCCCCAAATTGCCATTGTTCAAAATACAGATTCTAGAAATAAGTCAGGTCTGGCTCATTTATCTCTTACTTGAGAATAATGTCATCGAGTGTATAGACTCGTATGGGAAAGAACCCTGTTACTTTAATCTTGATTTTCCTTATTTGAGAAAAAAATTTCATTTAATACTATATAGCTACNGTGTATAGACTCGTATGGGAAAGAACCCTGTTACTTTAATCTTGATTTTCCTTATTTGAGAAAAAAATTTCATTTTCATAGTCGGAACATAGTTCGGTGTGTGGTCAAATTTGTCTGTAGTTTTTGTATAATAGATTAATAAGAAGAAGAAGCTTGAGTGAAATTGTTGATCAAGACTTTAGCACTTCAAATTTAACATATAATGACAGGATTTTTTCTTCCTTTTGTTGATTCTCGTTACTTTTGTATTTCTCGTGACTCGAAATATGGCAAACAGTGTCAAACTTGTGAACCAAGAATAAGTTGTTGAAATATTAATAAAATTTGCATGTAATTGTCAGTATGAAGTAGAAATGTTTACAATAAATAATTACAAAAGTTTTAAATGCAACAAAATTGTCTATAGGACATTTATTTTAAAAAATAGTTCCAACAAGATTGTAAATTAGTCAAGACGAAGAAGAGTCCAGTAGAGACAAGGAGTGTTCCATAGTAAATTTTTATGATGGCATTTTTTTTCCAGACCCTTTTGAACCTTGCTGAATTGAGCCCCAAAAAAGGTTGAACATAATTAATTTAACGGTCTTATCCAATTTGTTTTCCTTCTTTTATGAATTCACAACCTTCCCTCGCATACCTTACCAATTCCATCACAATATCTTCACAAGTACAAGTGGTAACAATCACCAAACATCTCGACAATCATCATCAACAACCAGCTTTGCTACCCCCTCTATTTTCGCCACCACCACCACCAACCCACCGATCAAAATGTTGTTTTCCTCTCCACCAATATTTTTCAAGATGGCTGAAGGGGGAATTTAAACTTCTGTTGTCTCTAGCTGCTAGGAACCAAATGCCAACAACGACATTAAGGCCCGATTGTAAGTGAGCCTCCAACCTCAAGTGACTGATTTGTGTGTGATTTGGAGTCTAAACTGGAGTGTCGTGAGAGCTGCCTTGAATCTCAACTCCAAACTCCAATGCCACATCCATGGACAAAACTCATTCTTGAATACCAACTTTCCTATCAAACAACTACTCAACTCGAGTCAACCCAAGTACTCACTAAAGTGGTTTATCTAAATCCAGCCCTAAGACCAAAAAGTTAAGCTTCCCTCAACCCAGGCACATAAGTTAAATTTCGGATTCAGTCGCCGGAGTTTACCGGTTCATACAAGAGCCTAGTAATAATAACTGAAATAGCTAGATTGTATGGGAGGGAAGCTGCCATTAGCCTACATGCGACGAAACACTTCTACACAAAATTATGAAGTTCCAAGTGGTGGAAAAATTAATATGGTAAAAAATATTTTCATTTAGCTAAGACAAATGTCTATCTCAAACCAAACTTAATACATCCATTTGCAATGAAACAACAGAAATCAATGAAATTCATGTTCACACCATGAAATGACAAAAATGCAACATCTGACATGTGAAAATTGCATACAACATCCAACATGTTTTTACATGAGTCATATTCGTCGAACACAGAGTCGCCAAATGTGCACTTGATCAAGCTGTAAAAAAGCTGTGACTCATAGTTCAATCTAAGTAGACATCAGAGCATGTGCAACTCCATTAATGAGAGTATTTAAGATGCCTTGGTAATTCACTCTGAAAGTAATGGAAATGGTATATAGACTGCGATCAAAAATATCAGCCAAAAACTCTTCTCCACACTCGCTGGAATATATTGGATTCGAACTAAAAGCAATTGGTTCATCTTAACACAAGTAAGGTGGCCCCGAGGTACAACTGCATAATGTCCTTGTTCCAACATTGCTCCGTATACTTGAAAGAGACTCAAATTACTCTCAACACTTCGCTCTACACAAATCGAGCATAAAACGAGTTGACTCGTTTTATGCAACGCTAGGACTGACCAGTCCTAGCGTAAGAAGGAGATTACGAAGATTCATAAAGAAGAGCTAACAGACAAGGAAGTATAAGAGACAAGGATACTGAAAGCATTGATGACTTTTCACACTTTTTCCACAACTAAATTCATGTAATGGGGAAACTTTACATATTGTGGCGCAGCCAGAAATCCGGCACTTCCCTAGTACTCGGGAATCCTGAAATTAGGAATAGTTTAGAATAGAATTTAGGGGTAATAAGAATTCCTCTGAGCCCATTCATTTCTCCGTAAGGATGTGTGAACGGGCTTAGGAGAATTCGTTAGAGATAGGAAATGGGCACTCCTTTTGTGGTAAGAAGCGATACCATAAATAGGAGTAAAGTCTTCACCTCAGGAAGGGGGGGGGG
>NIPM01000189.1:217028-268390 GCA_002738285.1 Holacanthella duospinosa | reverse complement strand
AGAAGAGGCCCCTAACAGTTAGGCACTAGAGTACAGAACTCTAGGTTGAAGAGTATCCCGCCCTGTAGGAGCGAGAGTCTAGAGAGACCGGTCTGTAGGTGGAAGAAGAGAACCAGGCCCCGGTAACACCAGTTCCTAAAGAAGCCTGTAGGAGTAGAGAACTGAAGACAATAGCAGAGTCGGGTTACTCAGCCCAGACCTAACTCAACCCAAACTCATCCACTTCATTCTAGGCTTGCATGAGACCAGTAGAGTAGAGAAGACGCTTTAGGTAGAGAAGAAGAAGTGTCTTTAGAGAAGATAACCCAATACTCTAGGAGTTCAGCCTAAAGAGCCAGTCCCGTTCCCGTACTACAGGAAACCAATACTATAGGTACTCCGTGTATCCAAGTCCCAACTACTATCATTCCTCATCTCTTTCATTCGAACCCAATTATTACCCTTTCCATTTTCCTAAATTACTTCATCCCAATCAATGCAACGGTACGCCGCGCCACAATATGATTGGAAAATCCCACGTTGACATTTTCGCACAGATAAGATACCTAGTTCCTAGGAGTCGATCTACTTGTTACATTTCATCGATCTCCTGACAACTTTTACATGCATTCTGCTTTGGAAATTCCTCAACCATACTAGAAATGCAATGTTGTCGAAGCAAGTCGTATCTTGACGAATCATACAATGCTAGAGTCTATTACTAACTGTCATCTGAAGGTAGAGAATGAGGGAATACAAGTATGTTACTCAATGAGAAAAATCTTAAGACACAGCTTACCTATTTGGCCTGAACAAAACGTAAGTGAGAATGTATTCAACGTACTATTTCCAGACCGACTCATATGATTTGTAGAAAGTGAAACTATAAATGTAACAGTTATCACAAATACCATTCCACTTCAAATTCACCGAACTCCTCGAGATTTTAGTCACAACAAACGCAGAACAACTATTCCATTAGGCTTACAACTGTACTTGTGAAGAACAACGAACAATGGAACGAACTTCAATAGGTACAACGGACTTGGTCTATCTGTAAGCAACGAAGGCCCTGGAATAACCACTGGGTGGTATGATTAAAAATTAGCAATTGCTTTTTNTGGTCTATCTGTAAGCAACGAAGGCCCTGGAATAACCACTGGGTGGTATGATTAAAAATTAGCAATTGCTTTTTGAAGAAATCTTAAGCTTTTGCTTAAAATTTCATGATTAGAAAGAAAGTTTTCCTTTTTATTTAAATACTTTTGGAGTAAGCTTCTATGGTACCAAATGCTAGGGAAATTTGAAGTAATTGCTTCAAACTTTATGATTAAAGTGCAACANTGGTCTATCTGTAAGCAACGAAGGCCCTGGAATAACCACTGGGTGGTATGATTAAAAATTAGCAATTGCTTTTTTGAAGAAATCTTAAGCTTTTGCTTAAAATTTCATGATTAGAAAGAAAGTTTTCCTTTTTATTTAAATGCTTTTGGGGTAAGCTTCTATGGTACCAAATGCTAGGGAAATTTGAAGTAATTGCTTCAAACTTTATGATTAAAGTGCAACATTTTCTTAAAATTTTAAGCAATTGCTTAAGTTTTTTTAAGCTAATCAGGATCAACCAAAATTTTTATAAATCAAATTTTTGTTTTTATAAAAGTTTCTTCTTGTGTTGTGCTTTAGTTTTATTACTAAAATTTTAATTCTATTAAAGCTAAAAGGTTTTCAGTGCAGATCGTTTACCAATTATACCAACTGCATTAATTTTCCTTTCATCAATTATGGATTATCTCCTTGCATTTACTCTTACCCTTCACTCACATTAAGCTTCCGTAAAACTTCGTATGGAATTGAAATTCCTTAGATATAATACGACAAGGTTCTGTTTGGAAATTACTTTTGCATCTCTCATTCTCACCAACAAATACGCTCCTCAATTGAGTCACTTGACTCATATTCAACCTTGAGGAGTGATTTGAGAACACTCACTGCATAAAATTGACTCAGTGACTCTTCGAAGATTACTTTTTATAATTTAGTCAGTCATGACTCAATAATAGTGATTGCAAATCCCGGAAAGCTAAACGGAAAATTTCGAGAAATTCGGGAAATTGTTTCCCGAGGTAACCCGAGAATTCCCGTTCGGGATATCAATAAATAAATTAAAAAATAAACCTAGACTAAACAAGGTGGAAAAATTATTTTAAGATAACTATTTTGATATAAATTTACATAGAGTCATCTGAGGTAATTGTGAGTGTGATAATTGTGAAGTTAAAAAAAATTGTGATAGTTTTAACTTTCAGGGAGTATTTTTATGGAAATACAGACGATGCATCTGTCTATCGTTGGAAAACTTTAAAATTACAAAATTTGTCCTAAAACATGGTGAATAATTGATAAAACTAAAAGACCAAAAAATTGCGACTTCAAAGTTTCAGAACACGATTGCAAAGTTGGACACTGAAATCGTTGGACTCATTGTAAGTTTTAAAGCACTAGATTGACTTTCCAATTAGAAATTACTAATTTGTCTGGTTTTAAAATAATTAATCGAATATCTCAATTACCACACAAGCATCAAATGTGTGGCAATTGTGAAATTTTAAGTCCAAATGTTTTGGGCATGAGCTGAATTTGATACTCAAAATTCTCAAAAGTCCAAATGACGAAACACATGGTAAGAGATTCTGGAGCCTTCCATAAATAGCCTGAAAAGCGCATCTTGTTCTAATTTTCACTATCAACGTCAGTTTGATATTCTCTATCACCTTATGAATATAGTGTAATATAGTTGGAATGACCGTAAATTAATTATATCTAACTTTTCACAAATATCACACTTAGTTTTCACAAGTATCACACTGTTGTTGGTAATTGTTAAAAGTAGTTTCTTGAATGCAAATAAATCGCTCCAGGCGTTCGAACAGAAACAATAACTGAATAAAAACCATACAACGCTAGAGATTCGTCTTTTGAAATAGTATTATAAAAATATTTTTTTAAGGAAAACCCTTTAACCCCTATATATTTTGAGTTAAACTCGGAAAAGTGAAAAAAAAATTCACGATTAGGCAAGATGTCCATACATATTATTGATATGCGCAAACCGATGCGTCATGACATGCACAAATCATGGAAAATGACACGAGAAACCCTTTTTTTGTTTTACTTTCACAGTGAAACTAAGAGAGAATTCAAAAATTAATATTTAAAGAATATGAATTATTATTAATTTCTGCATGGTTACCTTTGTTTTTTTCTTGTTTTGGGAAACCCGGGAATCTCCCGAAATTCGGGAATTTATCGTTTCCCGTTACTAAGGTAATTTTCCCGGAAGTTGCAATCACTACTCAATAATGAATGAATAACTCATTTTCAAATATATTCTGAGATTCTGTTTACTTAATATGCTGAATTTTTATCTGAGTCGTAACTCAGAGTTACAGTCATGACTCTGAGTTATCTCACTCTGACTCAATCCTCAGGGGTGGTGACTTGAGAAAAGTCACTTGAGTCATGCAGTTAATTTATAACATAATTAACTACCACAGGTAATTACAATAGTTAGGTAACACTATTTGAAATAAATTAACACATAATGAAAATTAACAATAAGAATTTTCTAAACTTGTGTATAGAAAATTTACAAGCTGACTCACTCTTAATTTTTTTACTGTTGTAGTAGTCATCGATATTAAATAGGAATACTGTACTTATTAAAGCAAGAAAGGATCATGATGACTTCAAGGAATTTCTGTATTTATTCCCCTATTTTTGTTTCTTTTGGAACAAAAGAATAACAGTTGGAATTTGAAAGCCAATAGTTATCATTAGACAAAAAAATGTTTTCCAGCTGTTCAAAATTGTTTCTGCTTTTGGTATTGCCAAAGTAATACAATTACGAATGAACTTAAAAATTACTTCCAATTCACGACACTTCTTATATCCATATCTAAAAATAAACAAAAATATTCAAATTAAAGTGAATAAGATCAGGTTTTGCTTTTAAAATTAACAAACTTTACACCTTGATCTGTCTGAACTCTCTTTCTTTTTTGGTGCTTCATTAAATAATCGAGCTTTTGTCCAAAGAATTGCTGATTGGTGGTGAATAAGGTGGTGATAATTGTGATGTGAGTCACATTTAAGTGTAAGTTGAGGACTACAAATAACATCGTTCCATTCTTTAGAAATTATGCGCAAGGCAAGGACTTCTTTCAGGTCAAGGTATCTTGAAATGTTTTGGTAACTACAAACTATTACTTACGCAATTATTGGTTTCAATTAAAACAACAAATCAAGCATTTGCTAACCTTCTCTAGAAAAAGCATTTACTGTACTTTGTTTATTCATAATCAAATAAGCATTTGCTTCCTAGCAATTGCTATTGCTATTGGAAATAGCACTTGCTAAAAACCTTTTCCTTTTTAGCAAAACCTAAACTTTAATCACACCACCCAATGAGGAATTTATGGATAGCAAAACATTCTTTGTCTCCAACTTTCGAAGCATCAATGATGCCACTTGCCCAGCACGTCAAGGTAATATAAAAATCACTATCCAGTTATCAAATCCAACACTCTTGCATTGAACGTCATCTGTCACGCAAGCCATCAATTCACCCTCTACATCGGCAGTGGAATATTTTTTATACTTTGAAATTAACAAGTTTCTCACCACCCTAACCAGAGGGAAAAAATCTTACTTCAACGTGGTCCCAAGTTATGAATTGAAGAACATGAATATCAAGAGATTGCCCAAATACATTATCGTTGACAATCAACCAAGTGCACATCTGAGAGAACATTGGCTGACTATTCATGTTGCTACCAAGACTGTACCCATCACATTGATTTGCTCCTATAGACTCGGAATTTGCTTTTAGCCTGATGGTATTGCAACTTTTGTAAATAGTTTAAAATCTATTTTAATTGAAAATACAAAACCTATTAATAAATACATAATGAATAATAAATAAATGATGAATACAAATTTGTCATCTTATTGTAACAAATTTAACATTTGTTAAAGTCCTGAGCAGGGATGAATTTAAATTATCCTACCATTTTAACTGAATAGATTTGAACAGTAATTTATATATCATGCAAACACAACAAGACTGTGACCTATGAATAACACCTATAAATAACATCATAAGTACTAATACTATGAATACCGTCAACACGTCCACCACCACTTTAAATAACGTCAACACCACCACCATAATGTATATAATCAACAACACCACTATCACCAACCACCAATCACCGCCTTCTGAAAGGAAAGCTGCAAAGTCTAAACGAACGGAATGGAAGAGGCTAAGTACGATTCCACTAGTCAAAAGTAAACTTACTACACTCGTTTGGGTAATTTGTTTTATGCTAATCAACCGAAGAACATTACTTTTCGTATTGTGCAGGAGTCCGATCCATTTTGAAACTTTATAGACAATTTCGACAAATTCGAAACATTTTATTTTTATTATTGGAATGTTCTATATATCTCTCATAATTACTGATAACAATAAAATGGGTCTTATCGCCTTGCATCAGCATCATTAAGTACACGTGAATTTCTTTCTTTTGCTTGGTGTTTTACAGGATATTGGTGTTGATTTGTATTAAATAGAAATTTTCCAACTTTTCCTTTTCCGCTGTTTTTTTTACATTTTCTTCTTGCTTGAAACCTGAGCGTCAAACATTGGTTAATCTTCTTTAACTTCCTTTCTATAGCCCAGCACATTTAATGAGAAATAGTTTTGGGATTCGGCTTTCTCGAGCTGGGCAAGTATTATTGGGAATGTGATATCGTTCAGGTTCAGTTTGTTCACATGTTTGTCATATGTAGATATTTTGTTATTTATTCTACACCTATCCCAATTTGCTGTGGGAACTTCCGTAACATTTGGATGGGCAAGGACCCTCCAAAAAATATGTGTTATGTGAATTGTCCAGCGAGTGAGCACTGTTGTCAACATTCAGAAGAAGTGTTGGATGTTGATCAAGCGGGAATGGGTTCGGTATGTACATTCTCACTTTTGTTGCAGAGTAATCGTTTTTTCGTTAGTTTGTTGCAGACTGAGAATGTCCGAAAAGCGACAGACTGAACTAATGATTTTAATTGTACTGAATAACTACTATCCCCGCCACTAATTCTATAAGCTGAATTCAGTCGATAACTGTACAAACTGTTTACACGTTTTTAATCAATATTCCTATACTTACGGTGATTCGACTTTTACTCAAATAGTGGTTAAGTACAAAATTTTATGTCTGCCTGATTGAAATAATTTATTACTCTAATTCGCCCAATAATCAAATCTAACATTCAGATCCGACGATACACTGGTTATAATGTCGAAACTGATACTAATACTAATAGTAATTATGAGGTATCCATATGATTTTCCATATCATTTACCCAATCTTTGTTATTTTTAGTGTTTCAAATGTTTGTTATTTTCATTAATGTTTATTCTGTCGCTCTTTCGTACCAATACGGAATTCGAGGGAGTTTCTGACGAAATGCCGAAGGTTGATTCATGACATCATGTTGAAATAATTGTTTTAAAAAATTTATACAAAAAGTAAAGTATTTTCATAACTTTTATAATATATTCAAAATTTCTTTGTCATAATACGTTGGGGCATTTGCAAGTATAAACTTGATATTGATATATAATTTAATATAAATATATAATTTACGCGGGAATATTGATTAAAAACGTGTAAACAGTCTGTACAGTTATCGACTGAATTCAGCTTGACGAATTAGTAGAGGGGACAATAGGTACAGTGGTTTAACTTTATATGTCACCTAGGAGCCAAAAAATTGGTTGACAGTAGGCGGAGTTGACATTAGCCAAAATGTCAACTGACTGATAATTCAAAGAATAGGTGACAATAACCGAAGTTCCTGGTTTTAGAGGCACATTTTATAATACGATATCTTTTTCGATTTATTTTACAGCTTTTGAAGTTATTACCTAAATTTGGAATACTCTAAAAGCAAATTACTTCTTAAAGTAATCAGCAAACTTTTTTGTAATAAGCCAGAGAAATGGCTTTGAGATTTTATCTTGTCAGAATCTCCCTAACAATCGTTACTTGTTTGCAAAGTCATTTACTTCCAATGTTGCTTATCGTTAAAACTTTATTAAGTTTCTCAATCCTAACCATATGCCCATCTAAAGTTGGCATACTCGCGACGGTGTGTGAGTCTTTAAAAAAATAAACTTTCACGATCGAGGATTGCACAGTAGAATACAACAAATAGGTTAATGAAATAGTTCCCCCAAGGGTCTCTGATCGCCCACACTATTTAAACAAACATGTGGTCCTGAGAACCGAAAGTTGCCATTAAAGTGCGGTTATGTGCCATGCATGCTCTTCAAATGGGATGACTATAGGCGGAGGTTGACAAAAGGAGGTGTGACAAGAGGCTGAGTATTTAGTACGTGAGAGCATGGAGTTTAGCCGGGGGTAAAGCCAACATGTTGACCATAAGCGAAGTGTGACATTAAGGGTTAGTGACATTTAACTAAAACCACTGTATTCAAGAACCTCTATAACGACATGTTCTCTTCTCTGGTTAGAACCTTAAACTGACTATTCCTCCTCTGTATTCAGAACCTAAATGTCGACTCCCATACTTCTCTACTCAGAACCGGATATACATATGTTCCATGTCCTTTGCTCAGTGTAAACGAGCATTGGTAAACAATGGGATTTCAAACCCCCGATGTGCGATTGGCTCTATATGGCGGTAATCCGACCAACCCTCTGCTATGCAGAGGTGGTGGGTTGTATGATTTTATCCTGTAGCCATCCTGTAGGATGGCTACAGGATGGCGCGACGCCGGTTCTAGATTTACACGACACATCTCAAATTGTACAAGTTGCACATTGGTGGTGCGACGTGATCCTGACACCATCTGAATTATGAAAAATAACTTTTATTGAAAAATTGTATTTTGTCATTTTAAGTTCTAAAATCGATTCCCCTCCAGGATGAAAGTGCACATGCAGGCGATTCACACTCAAAGATAGAAAATGAGTTTCTGCATCAGTTTCTGCAGGTGCAACGTGTTCCTGACACCTTCTGAATTATGAAAAATAAATTTTATTGAAAAATTGTATTTTGTCATTTTAAGTTCTAAAATCGATTCCCCTCCAGGATGGAAGTGCACGTGCAGGCGATTCATACTCAAAGATAGGAAATGAGTTTCTGCATCAATTTCTGCAGGTGCAACGTGTTCCTGACACCATCTCAATTATGAAAAATAAATTTTATTGAAAAATTGAATTTTGTCATTATTTTTCTAAATTCGATTTCCCTAGGACTGCATTTCATAATTTATTATGGTCAGAAAGACTTATGATCAGAGGGCGGATACTTACTTATCTACTTCTTTTTGGGTATTGCACCTACACCTCTGTAACTTCGTATCTTTCCGATTCATGTAATTTGAGGATGAATGGAGTGCCCTTATAAAAAAATATTTTAAGTATTTTTGGATTTTAAGCATTAGGAAGTACTTTCGAAAGTAATTTTGAATATTAAGTAATTAAAAAGTACTTTGTCAAGTAATTTGATGTATTAATCGTTTTTCGAGGATAATTTCCCTCATATTCGCTCTAAATTTGCCGATGAGTCAAAATGATAAACTGCAGAACGTAAAAGTTCACAGTTTTGTTCAAAGAAGTATATTTAAAATTAAATTATGCGTCCATTAAATTTTCGGCAAGGCGAATTCCGAGGGACCGAAATAAATTGGACTGAAGTGTGCAGTTGGGACCCAAAGATTTAAGCCGAACCTTCAGTTGCAACAAACGCTTTTTCGTGGTCCCAGTTATAATAAAGACATGCTTTTACGTCGGTTAAAACGAGCGCCAAATAATGGTATACTTTCTGGAGAAACCAACTTTTTTTTTCAGAAAAAATTTAATGAAAATTTTCTTTAAACTATATAAAAATCATCTGACTTATGTATTGGAGCCGCGATAGTGTTTAAATTAAACATTACTTAAACAATAAATCAAACAGTTCGATTTTTATGATCCAAATTAGCATACAACCGGGTTTTTAGGCTTCAATTAAGTGAATTAATTTAAAAAATTGTAAATACTTACCAAAAATAACAAAGTATTGTTACTTATTTTATACTTTTTTATCAGTATTTCGTCGCTTTTTGTCAAGTATTTAAGTAAGTAAAACGTTGTTTTTTAGAAAGTATATATCCGCCCTCTGCTTATGATGTACTTAATTATAATAATCTAACGTTGTGATATTGGGAAGCCAACTTGTATTAATTTTTGATGTGTCGTGTAAATCTAGAACCGGCGCCGCGCCATCCTGTAGCCATCCTACAGGATGAAATCACACTGCGGAGGTTGTGTGGGTTTCTGCCATTTACAAGGCAAACATTCTGAAAGCACTCAAGAGGGTCCAAAGCTTGGCGCTAATGGTTGTTTGCGGGAGTATGTGATCTACACAAGCAGCCGCTATGAAGTGGCCCGAATACATATTTTCTATTATGTCGTTTGGGTTAAGCATTGTGTTGTGGTTACCGATCTTGGATCGGTGCAATCTGATCTTGGATAAGGACAAAGTGGTTCATATTGCTTTGCATCAACATTAGTATTATTACTGCGACTAGAAATGTGACGAGTTCCGATAAAATTCTTTATTGGAAAATCATAAAGTATTAGTCGGTTAGCGTCATGCAAAATTTGGAAAAATTAAATTGATGGCAACATGACCAAATTGGACATTTATCTATTCGTAGTTGCTTCATCATCCCCATGCTAGAGGTTTTTGGTGAAAATGGTATAGCTTCGAGAAAATTTTTTTTTTCTAAAATTCCTTTTACAAGTCAACTTAATATTAGGATATGTACTAGTCCAAATTAGTTGAAACCAAGCATCCGGAAAAACGAATTGTGCTTCTTTGCATACCATCGTCTGGGTTGAAAAATACTATCGTAATATTTATTTCTCATTTTTGTTTTGGTATGGAGATTTGCTTAGCATTTAGAGCGAAGCGTCAACCAACAATGCTTTTTTGGCTTTATCTATAACATTTTGAAGAATTTTGGCCTAAAATATACAGAGAGAGTTTTTAAGGGTGTTACGGGGATACCCAACACTTCACTCTTTCACCCACATAAACAGAAAATTTAAATCACTGACATTTGAAAAAATTGAGGAGTGGGTGTGTGCATTAGGTGGGTGAAGAGTGGAGTATCTCCATAACACCCTTAAAAACTCTCTTTGTATATATAATTCATTAAACACATCTCGATAAGTTATATCAGGCAATCAATAGCGGTTTTCACGAATAAAATTACAAGTGCAAGTGGTATTTATAATTGCTGTTAATTGTAAGAAGAACGAAGTGGTCAATTAATGAGTTACTGTTTAGATGCATTTCTTAATTTTATATGCTATGTAAAGGTGCATTATCAAATGAACGGCTACACAACAATTTTTTAAATTGAATTAAGAACATTGGTAGCTGTGTATGATTCGTGATTGCCCTCTTAGGTGAAGATTATATGAGTCTTTGAACATTTGTTCATTTGTCTGCTTCTGCTATTTATCGCGTTCATCGTATACATGTCACTGCCGATCATTTCTGTTGATAAAACTAACACATCAAAAGATATTCAACCAATTTAACTATTCAATGAATCAACCAGTCTTGGTGTTACAACTGACAAAGGAAATTAAGTAATTTATTTTGAAACAAAAACCGTCGGTCATTACTTACTCTTTTTACCAGCATCATTTATAAGTGGAATTTTAAGTCATGCGCCTGCGTGGAAGCGGTCACTAATGAAAACAAAAATAAGTAAATTTTTACTTATAACTGGAGTTATAGTGAGAATATCCTATTATATAGACACACAATACCTACCTATCCGCTACTCTAAGTATACAGTGAGTCTATTTGAAACCTCACATTTTTGGAATTTATTTTTTTCTAAATAAACAAATCTGGAGTTACTTAAGTGAAATTCAGCAATAATTTGTCTTTATTCGCAAGAAATCTATGACAAGCCTCACGAGATAAATAATTGTTTACAAATACAATCTTTAGGTATTTCTGTGTAAAAGTTAATAAAAAAAACCTATAAAATGTAAAGTAATGTTAGATTTCGCCTCAAGCAGATTGGAGAGGAGAAAACTGAACGTAAAGAGAAATAAGTTAATGACCGATCACCACTGTTGGAAATACAAACATTGTAATCGCCATGGTATTGACTTTTTATTTATGGGAAGTTTCAAATAGACTCGCTGTATAACTTCTGTGTGAGTTGCAGTTTCTCTGTATTCTTTCTTTGCTCAAGTAGAGAAATTAGGCATCAAGGTTTTTGGTCTTTAGAAAGAAAAAGGTCAAGTCTTTGGTTAGTTTGTTGTTACCAAAACAAGAGATATAAAAATGGGTGGTAAAACTTAGGCTGGAAATACAACACCACCAAAAAATAGGAGTCTCAAGCTCGACATGGCAAATGAGATTGGTTTCACTTCATCTTGTTGTCCTTGAAATATTTCCTTAACTTTACTCTTGCGTCCTAAGTAGAAAAGCTCTGCTTAGTAACTGCACCAGACCACAAACACTAGATACAAATTATTGCTAATTTATCAGGAAATTCAATTCGCATAACCAAAGCCAGTTATTCTTTAGACTTATAGTTAGATTAGAGCCACATAATTTTATCTCATTCGGTGGTTTGAAAAATGTTGCAATAATTGGATGATACTATTTTCTCATAATGCTATATTTAGAGAGTACAAGTTTATTTCACATTTACTTTCTTATAGTCCCACACAACCAAATCGTTTTGAATTTCCCAGTTTTTAGGTGTAACAAGTTTTATTTTCCATGATAATTCTTTTGTGCGGTCATTTTTGAGGTATTAGTAACTTAAAGAAAAAGGAAATTTACTATGATTTTGATTATGATCTTTTTCTTCACGATGATTTTTATTGAATACAGTATATATTACACTATATGTTACATATATACAGTATATATATTTACGGTCTGGCGCCACTCCCAGCAGTAAACTGTGACATCAATGGCCATGACAATTTCTACTCCTTCACGTCACGTGGTTCGCCTTGCATAATCAAAAAAATCTTTAAATTGATAAAACATAATAATGCTCAGTATAAATACTGTTATAATATATAACATTGTTTAAGACTGTATAAAACAATTCGCATTGACTTATATGACTATACGCATTTATAGGCAAAAAAAGTATAACTACATATCTATAGGTATAGCTACTACATAGATATGCACATGTATCAACGCATATTTATATAGCTTTGTGTAGGCTATTTACATGTTAATATCTTGCGTTGAAGTTACAGATGATCAGAAAATTTCAGGGAGCATCTGACAGTGATTCGTAGAAATAGCGATTTATACGGTTTACCAACGAAACTGCAGAAATAGAACTTCTCATGAGTTTTTAGCAAAAAAAAATCTTTTCTGTTTGGATGGTTCCATTTGCAAAGCATTAGGTTGAATTTACATAACGCATATAGGGCATTATGTAGGAAGCAGAATTCTATATAAATATAGCTATGGTAATTGGTTTAGCTAATTTCTGCTGATGAACATCATCCCATTCGTTGATGATACAAGAAGAATATCGTGTTTTTTTTTGCTTATAATTAGAATACATCATCTACGACTAAATGGCAAAGCAATAATGTTGTCATTGGTATAGATTGACTAATATGAACACCTGTGAAGAATTATCGGTTTATGTGGTAAACAATTGGACATGACGACAATGCCTTGTCCGAATTCATTATTATCCGAAAGTTATATTCCACATAACGTACTTTGTAAAATTCTTCTGCCTGAAGAGTTTATGGTGATTTGCTTTGTTTAGCAAAACATTCAGGATAAGGTATGAGTTGTAACTAGGGCCGGATTTGCTAATGTACTACCTAACTTGATTTAAAAATTATGTTGTGTAAACTATGTATACATGAAACCGTAACTTGTACAACTTACACTCAAAACTTTGCAGACTTTAATAATTTAATTACAACTTGAAATTGCAAATTTTAATCTTCAATGATAAGGTATCGTTGATAACTCACACCATTTGTTAACATTTTCATTAAAGAATTGATTTCAGATAAAGTGTGGTACTGTATAGACAAGATTATAGATCTACATATGTAGGTACTTATAATAAAACTGTTCTGTTCTTGTATGGAAATGTTTGAATGGTTTCACCAAAAAGCGCTGCTAGCATAATCCTGTACAGTGAAGCGTTTAAATGGAAGTCGTATATTTGGTCATTCTTTTCATTGATCTTATAGCTCAAACAAATTAACCTTGTCAACTGCATATTTTAGCACAAGGACACGCAGAATGTCAATACATTCGTAGATTCGTCGATCAATTGTTTGCTTTTAGGGTCAATAAAGCAATAACAACATTTGTGACACCCATGCCGGGTATATAATTGCTTTGTTGGACATAGAATATATACTGGGAGTCCTATTCCTAATGGTCTAAGGAAATCAGAACAATTCCAAGTATTACAGATTTTAGATGAACCTGATGCAAATCAAATTTTAATAAACTTTGTTAACGAAGGAACCACGTGTAGACTAAATCATACTCTGAAAATATTGGTAGTGGGAATATCCACGCCACTGAAACCTGAGGTATCAACCGTTGATATCCGAACTAGCATATTTCTGCAGCATAAATATCATTTGCAAATAGCTTAGATAGCAACAATAGCACAATCAAATACTACACTGAGACGGATAAACATGGATAGATGGCAGTAAAGAGAATGAGATGGTAGGTCGCCATTCCTAAATTTTTTCTACACGCTTTTTTGAGTTAAAACTTTCTCTATATACCCATGTTTTTGTCTCAGGATACAGTCCGTTAGCCAGTTGTTCAGCCGTAGGTACAACCATTGTACTTACCTTGAGTCCCGCGTATAAAAAAATCATTATATAAACCATAAACTGCAAAACAATCCCAACGATCGCTAAATAAGATTCTCTAGCTGTTTTTCCTCATACAATGAATAAATTTTGAAGCGGGCGACCAACCATGTTTCGAGAGAAAGTTGGTGGGTAATTGAACACAAGTTTTTCCTACTCAGCCAAGGAGAAAGTGGTGAGAGAAAACTGGAGACAAAATGTGTAAACTACTTAAAAATCGTATGGTAGCGCACTTCTGCCGTAATAATGATAATAATAATCCTTTGCCCTAACTATGAATTCTAAAATACTGACCATAACTTCAACAGCGTTAACAACTAGATATCTTAAGGTTGGCATGAGTATATTGCTCAGACTCTGATAATAAGAAATTTCATAGTATGATGGGAAATGAATCAATAAGTTTATTTGAAGTTAGCTATCGGCCTATTNAATTCTGCCGTAATAATAATAATAATAATCCTTTGCCCTAACTATGAATTCTAAAATACTGACCATAACTTCAACAGCGTTAACAACTAGATATCCTAAGGTTGGCATGAGTATATCGCTCACTGATAATAAGAAATTTCATAGTATGATGGGAAATGAATCAATAAGTTTATTTGAAGTTAGCTATCGGCCTATTATTAAAAGAAACTTTGCGCATGCGGGAATATAATAAAACATTAAAATAATATTCATCGAAGTACGATCGAAAATATGTGCAACACATTTAGATAGTTACGCCAAAACAATTGCACATCTTTAGCCTTTGTAGTGTCATCACACATTTATGAGAAATATTCTTCGGCTTTTTGGACTTGGTACAAGAATTCCCTAATTTATTTGATCACAGCGTAAAAACAAGGAAATCGGGATGAAGGATTTGCATTGGTTAGGTCTTTATGCCTTAGTAACCAAATATAGTATAAAATAACACGGAATGCCGGATTTTCGCATCATCTTATGTTTTATAAAACATAATTTTAATTTATTAATTTAATTTAATTTTATTTTTATACTTAAAAAGTTAAAATTCGAGAGATGGTGCACTTCTACCCATTCCTCCTATCTGTAACANAGTTTAAATTTTATTTTTATACTTAAAAAGTTAAAATTCGAGAGATGGTGCACTTCTACCCATTCCTCCTATCTGTAACAATTATTATTAATTTTCTCTCTACAACATCATTGCATGGGAAGGAGTAATTGGTAATAAGAATGGAATTGAAGTATAAATTTCCTGTATATGAACATTGAAAAGAGAAGAGGAACAAATAAAATTGGAAATCCAATGGAGATAACAAAAATGAGATAAAAGGAATCTGGGAGTCAAGAGAATGAATAATGTTAGAATAGCACCACCAGGTTCAATTTCCGGTCCTGAAGATTTCGTCTGCACGCAAACCCCCCTCCTTGTCAAGCCATTTCAGTTCCAGAGACTCATTCTGCAGACTAACTATAAGTATAATTTCTAGCTAAAAAGAATCAACCCAGTCGTACCAAGTTAACTCATCCGTGTGGTTTGGCCAAAAATCCATTGTCCCACTTTTGCAAACTTGTAACAAAGGAGAAGATTTCCAAGGCTTCTTTTTTTATACCACTTCAGCTTAACAATAACAAAGTAAGGTTAAAAACTTTTGTATATGTCTTACTATTGTATTCATCTTATGTGAAATTTTAAGTTTTTAGTTGCCAGTTTTGAGATTTTAAACTCTTTCAACAGGATGTGTAATTTCATCCCCTTTAAAAAAATATAATTTCATTTAGGAAATTGCAATGGTAGCTGATCGTGAAGATGTTCTTCAGTGGGAGAAGACAGCGGCTTGTTGCTGGCCATGGGGTTTTGTTTGGTACAAACGTGGTTGTGGATCGGACTGTGGGATCAATTGTGTCCTTGGGATCCTCTTAGGAGCTTGTTGTGTCAATATTTGCCACGCCTGTAAATTTGTTGGTGAACCACCACTACATGATGCTCCAGCGGCAGGAAGTGGCATGGTCGTCACAAACCAACCTCTCTGAAATTCAGCTTTAAAAAAATGATTTTTTTTTCGATTAGAGCATAATTTGATAAGCTTCATCGCACACTTTCTGCCATTTTATGCTTAACAAATTTATCTAAATCAATTCATTCTAATATATCATATATTACATAAATATATTATATATTTCTGATATATTCTACCTATTAATTTAGTTTTACAGGACAGAATATTGACCTATGTTAACTATGTGAGATGATGAGGAAAACAGTTATGGAGTTTGCAGTTCAAAATTTATGGAAATTATATTAATAAAATACATATTTTTGTTAGATCCAGTAGAAAGTTATAAAGTCCAACGATTGAGTTTATTAGTATTATAAATATTGTCTACATCATATAAAACATGTATGAATGGATATGATACTAATGTGTTTTTAACATGTAATGTTGACTTTGTAATACACTCTGGCCCAGTCGGAGAAACTTCTGGCTCAAGCCTGACCCACGGGCCGTGGTTTTTCATGGATTGGCCGTGGTTTTTTCTGGTCCACTTTTATTTAATTTTTCGAGAAAATCAAAAATGATTCTGAGTCCGGAGATATCCCAGCTACATAGTTGCCACATTTGTCAAAAAGATTAGTTCAGTTTCTATGTAATGATTCTATAAGAAAGAAAATTAATGTAAACTATATGATTTCTCAAATCCTAATTAAATGTTAAAAATGTATAGCAATCTTATTTTAAGATATAAAAAAAGTACTAATATTAAGAATAAAAAAAAAATTTTTTTTAATCCGAAAACGCTAAAAATACTTTTTTGAATCTGCTCATCTTCAGGGAGAAATTAAATTAAATTCCTCTAACACAAAAATTAATGTGTAGAATCCAATTTGATTGACTCGTGCAAAATAGAGCATAAAAAAGAGCATAAAAATGTGAATAATTAGTAACATTTTCATTATAAATTTGTGCATTTAATAAATTTAATTTGCAACAATTTCTTTTTTAATTATTTCAAGAAATTTAGAGTTTGGGGTAATCTTCCACTGTGTAAAGTTCCGAAATATGACTAAGATTGGGTTACAAATATTTTCAAAAACTTCTATCATGAAACTTTACGCGAAAAAATTTTTAAATCAAAAATTAGTTTTGGGTATGGGTTTTCCCGGCTAGTTTAGGAAAATCCCGTCCCAAAAAGTAAAAAGGTCATTTGGGCCAGGAGTTTTCCTGCCCCAGCCTGAAATTTTCCAGCTGCGGATAAAGCCCGGTCCAGCCGAAAGTTCTCTCGACTATGCCAGAGTGTCATACGATACACGAGAGATGGTGTCTATAATATCTTGCGACACCTATCTAGTCCAATCGGCGTCATTTCCTCCCAAATGGTGAAAATGTTTTACGCAATGCAAAAAAAATTTTTTTTTTAATTCGTTGATTAAACGTTTTATTGTGTTTGTATCAAACTTCAAGATTTATAACAAGTTTGAGCTGAAGCAACAATACCCATCAAAAATTTAACTGTAAATGACATCAATTCCTAATAATTATGATTATGTGAATGGTGAACAGATATGACATAGATACCGAAATAACCAAAATCAAAGAACAAAAAAGGTACTACTGATGCATGCAGTTTGCTAACGGATAGAGTAATGTATTAAATTTATGTTCTTTCGCTTTGGTCACATCACATCAGTACATTGTAATTTCATTGCATTAATGCTCCCTACTATTAAAATTTGTTGAATAATTAAAATTTGTTTATATAGCTTCAAATGTCTTGCGTTCGACATTTTATCAACTTTTTGATGCTTATTAGGCTAGAAGTGAATTTCAGAATTAATAAACAATTTACAATAAAGAATATATTTAGAATAAAATTTTAATATACAGTTGTAACCAAATTTTTGGTATACTTCCTAAGTTTTCTCAAACTGGCAATGCTATGCGAATACCATGTAATAATTTCTCAAAAATGTGATGTAAGCACACATTAACCCCTGATTTAGACTTCAAGAATTATTTTCATTACCATTTCAATTTCATTTCAATTTCAATTAATTTTTTTTCAATATTTTTTTACTCAAAGTTGAACTGGATTCAACTTTCAAAGAATTGAAAATTTTCAAGAATCTTCAAGCTCCCATGACAATCTCGTGAAGTCTAAATGGTCATCAAACTTCAAGAAAAATTGAAATGAAGTTTTCTTGAAATGAAAATGAAGTGATATTTTTCAATTCGGAGTATAAATGATAAAAGTTGAAATTGAAGTGAAAATTTTCAAGAAATTGAAGATCATGGAAATAATTCTTGAAGTCTAAATTAGGGGTAAGTCTAACTTCTCATTTGGTTGGCGTTGGCAAATGATAGGTCATTGTCTTTTATTTCTATGTTTATATGCAATTTGGTCTTTCTTTAACAGCAACAAAATCTTAATCAATTCAAATTTTTGAGGCTTAATGCTCGGTCGACTCAGCAAGTTAGCTCATGAACAAAGCATGGTCAAATGTATACTTCTGGCATTATTTTGATTTTCATTCCCCACTTTGTTCATTTGAAGTTGAGGATGATTTATTGTGAGTCAACTTATTACCCGCGCTCAATTATCTGTTCTGAGCTGGTTTTGTTTAAGTTACTTTCAGTTGGATTTGAAAGTTTGAAAATTTTTTTTCTTTGATGTTTTCTACCTACAGTGGACCTCGACTATTATGAATTGGGTGTAATGGAATCACAGTTATTATTAACATGAACCGCTGGTCCCTGCATAGAGATAGGCACATTAATGGTAGAAGCATAAGTCCTAATAAACTCGGTTAAAATATACACTCGGTTGTAATGAACTAAATTTTGAGTTCAAGCCGATGAACAATGCCTTATTATAAGGTGAGATAGCAAACTATAGAAAAATGAAATAATTGAAGCAATAAAAATCAAGTAATTAAACATAAAGGTTTAGAAGATATGACTCTGAATTATGCCAATTTAAGAGTAATAGAGAACACTAGTTTAAACTTTCTGAGTTGAAAGCTCCGAAGTCGGAAAATTCCACTCATGAAGTGGAAGCGTGGGGGTGATGATACATCAAAGTTTGTAAAATTCCGTATTTTTAGGAAAAAGAAGCAATAATTCGATATTTTTAAATATTTCTAATAATTGGAATACAGATTCTAATGTGTGTTGAAAAATTTTACATGCAATTTCTACATGTTTTGTCCGCTAAAGTCAATTTTATTATGACTTCTAAGGTGTTAAATGTACTTAGTTATTTTTATTTTACGATACAAAGTCTTCTCAAGGAAATAAAGTTTTACCGAAGTCAAAAACATCTGGTAGAAAGGAAATTTTTCAAAAATATATTTTTGAAAACATTGCGAGGATTAAAACTAGGATAAAAATCATTTTAGTCCTATATTACGCCCTGGCAAACAATCCTAACCAAAGAAAAAAATTTTTTAACTCAATCTTGGGTTCACTCGATTGACAGAATTAGCAATTACACAATAGAAAATTTCCAATTATGTTATAAACGTAACATCAAATTTTGAATTAAATTACTCTTTGAATGCACTTACCGTAATGTTGTTTTTCGTGGGTCAAAAATTTTATGTTACTTATGTGTTGTTCAAATGAAAATATTAATTCGGTTACCAAGTTAATTTTTTGTTGTACACCGTTCCAATTTCGATCTTCTTAAAATATTACAGTAAAGTTCGGCTATAGTGACTCCGGCTAAAATAGAACTCCGGCTATAGCAAACCACACTATCCGGTCCCTGCCAAGCAAATGGGAGATTATGTGTTAAGTAGTCCGGCTATAATGAAATCGGCTATACTGAACTTCCGGCCTTAGTGAACCAAACCTACCGGTCCTGTGTCATTTTGTCCGGTTATAGTGAAATATGTCTGAATTCCGTAATGAGACCATTGCTACTACTGTTCCTTATACTTTTATGCCTGCCCATCTACGCACCGGACTGAGTGAGTTTTAGTTTACTAAGTAAATTACTAATTCACAATGTCAAAATCAGGCCAAAGGCGCACTGCGTTGTCCTTAAACGATAAATTCGATATCATTGCTGCACTGTCTTCCAACACACCTCGCCAAACGTTATGTGAGAAGTATAAGATTGGAAAGTCTATAATTTCTCTTATTTTGAAATCAAAACCTACAATTGAAGAAGATTTCCAAAGATTTTGTGGTGTAAGTTAATAATAAGTGTTGAAATATAATTAGGTTACATTTAAGCAATTAGCTAAAATTGAAATATCAAATTCTTAGAATATAAAACGCCATAGCCGATGTAACTATCCAAAGTTGGATTCTGCGCTCATCAAATGGTCTCAAACAAATCCCCATAACCCAGTGCTTATCTAAATCAGCTTAGCTGAATGTATAGTGAAATATTTGGATATAATGAACAATTATTAAATTGAAGTGTCCGTTCACTATACGGATATAATGAACTCCGGTTATACTGAACATATTCTGCCGGTCCCTACAGGTTCACTATAACCGAACTTTACTGTATGTGCTGCATTATTATGAAAATATTCCAAAAATATTATGTGCTGCATTATTATGAAATNACATATTCTGCCGGTCCCTACAAGTTCACTATAACCGAACTTTACTGTATGTGCTGCATTATTATGAAAATATTCCAAAAATATTATGTGCTGCATTATTATGAAATATTCCAAAAATATTATGTATTTATACAGTAAACAATATCAAATGCAGCTCTGCCTCCGTAAAGGTTGATCTCCAAGCTCCGTTTTCGCTTATCTTATTTATTTATTCAAGGAATTTGAAATTTCTTAATTCCTTGATTTCCTGTTGATGTAGAAGTTTCTGCTAATATATCAGTGAGTTCTTTTAAAAAATTTAGATTAAAAAAATTATTTTTTTTTGTGAAGTATAAGAGTGATTTAACCTGTTATTTTTTAGAAATTATTAATTTATGCATAATTTTCAAAAGAAATTCTACATCACTTTGGTGTCCTCCAAGTTCAACTTTAAAGTAGTCATTTTTTACTATTTCCTTAGTCCTTAGTTACAATCTACATTAGTTTAGATATAATGTAGTTTTATGTACCTTGCCGATGCATTCCTGGACCGACTTGAAATGTTAACATAATCTATCTGCGCAGGGCTGTGTAAATTTTGTTGTTATCAAAATTTTAAATTTCTCGAATAAATAAATATGATGAGCGAAAACGGAGCCGGGAGATCAACCTTTATGTTGAGTTGACTTTATGGTTGGGGTTGAACCAGTTGAAAATATTTTTTGAAGACCAGAATTGGCACGATGCGTAATAAAAAATCATCTTGGTAACCCAATAATTACTCTCGTAGTCTGAGTGAGAGCGGAGCCCAAATATAATCTTCAGAGCAATCCCAGACAAAAGTTTTGGGAGCCTAGGAGTAAAAAATTTGAGAACGGAACTCAAAAAAAAAAGACAGGGTGGAGGCGGTAGCGGAATAAGAAAAAACGCCGATCATTGGACGTGTGTGAGCGTCGCGNTCTGAGTGAGAGCGGAGCGCAAATATAATCTTCAGAGCAATCCCAGACAAAAGTTTTGGGAGCCTAGGAGTAAAAAATTTGAGAACGGAACTCAAAAAAAAAGACAGGGTGGAGGCGGTAGCGGAATAAGAAAAAACGCCGATCATTGGACGTGTGTGAGCGTCGCGAGTCCAGCTGACTCAACAACACAAAAGTAACATTAAATTTTTGCCCCACGAAAACAACATTACGGTATATGTACATGTTGCATGACTGATGCCTTGAACCATGAGACAACTACAAATTTATTTCCTTACCATTAGATTAGGTTTCCCTTCAAAAAAGAGAAAATTGACAAAAAAATCTTCGCTGCCAAACTTGCTGTGTGGTGTTTAAATTTGGAAAATGGAATTTGCGTGTGTTCTAAAGTCTATATTTCACCATCATAAATTTTTCCAAAATTTTCTCTCATGATAATTGATTAAATCTCAGCTGGATAACCAAGTCGCAAGCTAGGATGACTTGTAATTAATACCCCTACATCCAATCACTCATTTGACATCGGGATTGTCTGCAAAAGTTCACACGGTGACTTGTGAGTAACCTTTTTAGTCAGTGTTGAAAAGATGCAAAAATCATTATTGTGAGGATCAAGTTCTTCAATTTATTCATTAAACTAATATCACGACTGAATTACGAATATCCTTTTTAACTTTAAATTGATTACGTCAATCAAAAGTAAAGTCTGAAAAATTAATAGCTTACTATCAAGCTTACTATCATAACTTGAAGGACAAAAATTTAAAATTTGTAGTTATACTTCCAATTGTCAAAATAATATTAAAAATCTAAATTTTAACATCATCTTTTCTTTTGACAAATACTCTGCAAAATTTTTTTTACTTTTTGCGGATTTTAAAACAACATAATGTAAATTAAAAAAAAAACAATTCATTTTTACTTAAAAATATAATTATTTTTCAATACTAAACTTGTGCAATCAACTTTACGGTTACCCTTCCACTTTGCTGGTGGACCTACACCACATTGTTCTAATTGGAAGAAAATTTTAAGTCAAATTGGTAATTACATTAAGAATCTCTGGAGCAAAATTCAAATTTTTAGGTTCACATTCACAAAAGTTAGTACAGTGTACGACGGTTATAAGAGCTCCCTACGTCGCCTGGAAATCCTGCTCTTATAACCGTTTGTTCTTATAACGCTTATAAGAACAGGATGTTCTTATAAAAAGTATATGGCAAAAAAAAAATTTTTTTTCCAAAATTTATTTTTTACTAGCCACTCAGTTCGTCCAACGATTGTTTTCCTTGACTAATTATTTATGAAAATAATTAGTAATTTTGGACTAAACTCTATTAGCAATTCTACGCTCTAATATTGCATTTTCAATTGTAGATAATTTCAAATCTNGTTGCAATTGAAGGTTCGGCTTAAATCTTTGGGTCCCAACTGCACACTTTAGTCCAATTTATTCGTCCCTCGGAATTCGCCTTGCCGAAAATTTAATGGACGCATAATTTAATTTTAAATATACTTCTTTGAACAAAACTGAGAACTTTTACGTTCTGCACTTTATCGTTTTGCCTCATCGGCAAATTTAGAGCGAATATGAGGGAAATTATCGTCGAAAAACGATTAATACACCAAATTACTTGACAAAGTACTTTTTAATTACTTAATATTCAAAATTACTTTCGAAAGTACTTCCTAATGCCTAAAACCAAAAATACTTAAAATACTTTTTTATAAGGGCATTCCATTCATCCTCAAATTACATGAATCGGAAAGATACGAAGTTACAGAGGTGCAGGTGCAATACCCAAAAAGAAGTAGATAAGTAAGTATCCGCCCTCTGCAATTATTCACGCATAATGATATAATTTTATTATATCACCAATTTAAATGATAATTTGAGCTAGTCAAAATTAGAAAATTGACAAAAATGGAATTCAAATATTCAACAATATTCGTGATGCGTTTACCCTAACAACGCTAACACCATCCGTAGACAAAGAAATANGATGCGTTTACCCTAACAACGCTAACACCATCCGTAGACAAAGAAATAAGTGGCTGGTCTAGACCTTTGTTCCAACACCAATTTCTAAATAATTCGCTTTATTTGAATCGGAATATTTCTCCCGTTTTGATTCTTACATGAGCAAAGTGCCCTTCTATTCTCTCGATGAGGGAAGGAGGGTAGACTTAATTCGTGAGGGCATGAGGGCAGACTGGATTCGTGAGGATAGGCTTGGATCGTGAGGGCAGTTAACACGCCCATGTATACTCCTTACCTCTTGGCAGAGACGGGGAAGGCTTTGTGCCTTGTCCTCATTTCTTGGCAAAGACAGGGAAGACTTTTATCGGGGATAGGAGTCTATGCTCACATCCCGTAGGTATAGGAGGTTAAGTATCAATATCCTAACTCCCCTTCACCCAGACAACGCCTCTCACTGTTCACTATGACATAGCNCTCTTGGCAGAGACGGGGAAGGCTTTGTGCCTTGTCCTCATTTCTTGGCAAAGACAGGGAAGACTTTTATCGGGTATAGGAGTCTATGCTCACATCCCGTAGGTGTAGGAGGTTAAGTATCAATATCCTAACTCCCCTTCACCCAGACAACGCCTCTCACTGTTCACTATGACATAGCATACAAAATTATGTATAATTGGTAATGGAGGTATTAACATTTTGTAACTGAGGAACAACCTTTTCTAACAGTGGAATCATCCATTGGTGTATGAGGTAGACCTTGGGAGTAGAGGTGACACTGCTAGATAACTTAGGTATTCCAAGCTGAAGTTAATGTTAGTCTGTACTGTAACAGAGTAAACCGAATTGTACATCATGTGTTCGTGATCTTACAAACAGGTCTTATGTGTCATTTGTAGAAAATCATTTGTGTGAACTGAACGAACACAGATCAAAACTTCTACACAAAAATACATAGGTAAAACCATTCAAAACAAAAGAGGTTTGAATGCTAAACAATGGTTCAACAAAAATTGTTCAAAACAAAAAACCGACTTGTAATCGGCAAAACTATCCATTACTAGCGCTAATATAACGGTCTACAAAATATAAAACGATAGTAAAAGTGATTTCGAAGGAAAATAGCAAAATAAAATGTTAGAATTGAGTAAAAAAGACTTCATTCATTGATGACGTGTTCGTGTAAGAAAGATTATGATAATGAAATAATTGGATATGAAACGACATTAGGAATTTTGTAAACTTTGCCAAGTCATGAAATACTCGCATCCGGGCATTTTGCGAAATATGTATCAAAAACTGAAGTTGTCCAATTTTAATGGGTCAACACAAAAAACCAACTTGTAATCGGCAATCATAACTTATAAAATATTTTTTAGCAAAGGATATACAAACCACACCAATTTCAATATAATCAGGTTGTAGGTTGTTATTATAAATGAAACTAAACCAAATTCCAAAATCCGTTTTAAGTAGTGTTGCTCCGATGCAACTAAAATCCAAACAATTGGCCGATGCAACCAGACTACTGAATCGGACTTTTCATATCGTGAACACTAAATTACAAACAGACACTGCTTGTTTCCATGATTAGAACATTCATGGGAATGTATGGTTCTATTCATGGAAACAAGCAGATTCTATACCTTGCTGTTCATCTGTAATTCAAGGCATATAGACAGACAGACATACACGAAATTACAATACTTCCTTACAAATAATTAAATTATACTGGTAATAATAAATTTCTTTTTGCAGCTGTTCAAAATACGATGATTTTGTATTTTACAAGTCCAATCTTTAAATTGGCAATTAAAATTAAAATTTTATCTAAAATTAAGTTTTGTCAATTTAAAAGTTAAACGCCATTTATGAGTAGCCTAAACTAGGAAATAAGTATTAGCAGTAATTGAGTTAAGAATACTTGTTTTCAAGTTGCGTCTGGCATCTTTTGCAGGCACATTTGGTTTATTGAAACAAATTTCGGACTAAGATTACATCATTGAAAGCAAAGCTCGTGTTAGTATTAAAAACCTTAGGAGCTGGAGTGCAAAAGTCTAAAAGATAATTCAGGAACATGTGAAGGAAAACTAAAGTACATAAATGCAAACTAATAAAAAGTAACTATAGAGAGAATTATTTAATATTAGACATAAAGTTGGTTCTTATGTTCTCACAGTAGCGCCATNTAAAAAGTAACTATAGAGAGAATTATTTAATATTAGACATAAAGTTGGTTCTTATGTTCTCACAGTAGCGCCATCTACCAGGTTTGTTTGCAAAAATGTTCACACTAGAAAATTTGCAAATTTTCTGTTTTCTATAACGCATGCGTTATAGAAATATAACCGATTCGCTTTTTCTTATAAATTAATTAAGGAAAGGTGAGAAAAATTAATTGTGAACAAAATATTCACTATCACTGTATGGAATCGCCATATATTGCAAAACTCTCTATGTTTCTACTCTTATAGTCTAAGTACCTGGAAATGNACAAAATATTCACTATCACTGTATGGAATCGCCATATATTGCAAAACTCTCTATGTTTCTACTCTTATAGTCTAAGTACCTGGAAATGTTTATGGATATGATGAGCAAGTAATACATTATTAAAACTGATTCAATACTTTTTTGTGCAACAAATTCATAACTAAAAGATACATTAGTTTCAGGTTAGTAAAGTAATTATAAGTAATATTTCCTTGCATCCCGCCTTTCTCAGCTAGAAAGGTTACAAGAAAATTCAAAATTCTTATCCAACTATTCATATTCGAATAAAATTCAAATATTCAAATCGAATCTACTGAATTTGAATTTCACAATTTTTTATACTGTATTCTTACTGAAATAAAGTGGTATACAACCATATAGTTGTNTACTGAATTTGAATTTCACAATTTTTTATACTGTATTCTTACTGAAATAAAGTGGTATACAACCATATAGTTGTATATCAGAATTTTTTTGTCTATATACATCAATTCCACTTCTTTAAGATATAACATCTATTCCAAATCCACTATGACATATTTTTAAATTCAATGCTTGTTAGGAATTGTTCTCTTCAAACTAAAATATATAATTGCTCCTTTGAATNTACTGAATTTGAATTTCACAATTTTTTATACTGTATTCTTACTGAAATAAAGTGGTATACAACCATATAGTTGTCAGAATTTTTTTGTCTATATACATCAATTCCACTTCTTTAAGATATAACATCTATTCCAAATCCACTAANTTGTCTATATACATCAATTCCACTTCTTTAAGATATAACATCTATTCCAAATCCACTAAGACATATTTTTAAATTCAATGCTTGTTAGGAATTGTTCTCTTCAAACTAAAATATATAATTGCTCCTTTGAATACGTACTTATACTAAATATATTTTGATATTTATATTCTGATATTTAATTCTCGCAAATGTTCACCGTTCTATCCCCAACTCCCAATAGGGGTCTGAAATTTTTCAAAATTTTCCCCTTGAACTCATCCTCTGGAACTGTTTCCAATCTACCGTAGCTCAACATTGATCGAAAAGCAGTCAACTGTAAATGGTACAAAACTACGTATTAGTTTTTTGAATACTTATAAACTGATCACTCTGCTAAAGTTTACGAATCACCTGATTTTCGGAAACTTTGATAGGTTCTTTAAAAACAATCCATTGTACACTTTCAAAACATGGTGGTGTAGTTAGAGAGCCAGGATAAGTCCAGTATGCCTTACACTCTTAAAAAAATTTATAGGAAATAATAATATTAAAGATTTTTACTAATAAAATTTTAATTTGTTTAACTCACCAGGGAAAAACTCAATCGGTTTTATTGCAGTTTCAATAGGGACATGGTCTCCTCTGTGAGGTATTTTTGGAAGCAATTCGCAAATTTTTTCCAATTCTGCATGTTCAGTTTCGCCAACCTAAATTATAATGAAATGCTTTCAAAAATTTATTAAACTATTAAATTTTAGTTTACAAATACTAAGCGTTATAAAACAAATAGATTGTGATATGACACAAAATTTATATCTGAGACACAGCGTATAATGATTTAGTATTTTTACCTCAAGAAATATTCCAAGAACAGCAAGACCATCAGGATTTGGGATAGCTTCATCAATACTGGGATACTTCTCGCAGTTCCAATGAACAAGATGCATCTACAAATTACAACTAAAGTAAAAAAAGGAACACTAAGATAGGATCTTTCAATGCCATTCAGTTTGAAAATATTAAATATGATTACTTTATGATTTACTCATACATAAATATTATAAGGGCGTAGGGAAGCTGTTTTTGACCTCATGCCCTTTGCTGCACAAAGCAGCTTATAAATTTGAATCAAATCGGAATCGAGAAGAAAAAAATTTTTTTTTCTTGGAAATTATTAAGTTTGAAATAAACCATTGAAAAATGGAATATAACTTTGAAAATATCAAGTATCCATGCTGACTACAACAAGTAACAACTTTTGAAACTTTGAATTTTTTAAATGTTATTTTGAGACGATGCACCCAAAGACTGACGTTTCAAAAGAATAATAAAAAACTTCAACTTTCAAAAAATCATAATTTTTGTTAAAGTAAAGACACTACTTGATTTTTTCGACTTCGTAACCTACTTTTAAATTTTTTAGCTGAAACTGTTAACACATTNAGTAAAGACACTACTTGATTTTTTCGACTTCGTAACCTACTTTTAAATTTTTTAGCTGAAACTGTTAACACATTTGCAGAAAAAAAAATTAGTCTATGAGTTAGATTTGACAAATTTTATAATACACTTTTCTCGGGCCAAAAGTAGCTTTCTTATAAATAAATACCTTATAATAAAATGTTGGACTATAGTGGAACTTGATGTACTAACGTTTACATCTGGTTTTAAAATTCATAATAGTTAAGATAAAATTTAAAAAATTTTTGTCANAGTAAAGACACTACTTGATTTTTTCGACTTCGTAACCTACTTTTAAATTTTTTAGCTGAAACTGTTAACACATTCGCAGAAAAAAAAATTAGTCTATGAGTTAGATTTGACAAATTTTATAATACACTTTTCTCGGGTCAAAAGTAGCTTTCTTATAAATAAATACCTTATAATAAAATGTTGGACTATAGTGGAGCATGTTAGCTTGATGTACTAACGTTTACATCTGGTTTTAAAATTCATAATAGTTAAGATAAAATTTAAAAAATTTTTGTCAANCTTGATGTACTAACGTTTACATCTGGTTTTAAAATTCATAATAGTTAAGATAAAATTTAAAAAATTTTTGTCAAGCATAACAGAGGTTGAACTTAACGTTAACGCTAGTTTGAGTAAATTTCAAGATCCATTGACAACAACGCTAGGTTTGCCGCTAGCGTAAGTTAAGTATTAACTAACCTCTGCTGCATAATACTTTCCATTAACTGCATGCTCTGATCCAATACTACTATCATTTCCCCAATGACAATGCATTTGTTCCAACCTGTATTTTGAATCCAAAGGACCACCGTCTAGCACTATGAGAGAAAAAATAGATCAAATCAACTAATGAAGTAGTAATTTGAATTTTTAGGTTGTAAAAATACATCAAAAATCTTACAAGATCCTCTGAGTCGATCAAAATTAACCTTGAATCCTGCACCAGTATTCATAAGCATTTTTCCTTGAGTATCATACTCAAAATTTAAAGGGGTGATGTTAAGTTTCGAATCATTTGCACAGCATTCTGGAATGTCTATTGGTGATTGACGAGTGCCTTCAGCAATCGGGTAGTTGTCAACCCATTTGTCCGGTCCTATTTACAAAAAATTTAATATAATTTGAAGCAATTAATTCATAAAACTCTTGAGTTAAACCTTAAAAATTGAAGAGTGAGATATGTTTCTTGTCTTATCATAAAATTATTGAACAAGTAATGTGGAATGAAGTCATCTTTTCAAATAATATAAATATAATGAATTAAATTACATTTGCTTAAAAGATTTAATAAAATGATTATTTTCAAATTTTATAATACAGTAAAATCTCAATTAAGTAACAACATATTAGTATTCAAATTCAAAGTTTTAAGATGTTGCTACTATTTGAAATCGCGCTGCTATTTGTACTAAGGCATTAATTTTAAATTAATTTTTATTATTGAAACATTTTGTTAACATTTATGCTGGATTGTATAAGAAGTACGAACTTTGAAAGACAATTATCCAGTTTTAATTTTAATTAGAAAAAAATGAATTATAGGGTCAACCGATTCATTTAGTTGTCAGCAAAATGTTAATGTGTCTGAATGAAAATTATAAGAAGCATAAATTTTTTATTTAAGAAAGTTTGCAATATTTATTCAACTAATTGAAAATTTAATAATGCCACTATGCAAAATAGCACCATTTTGCATAGTACAAGCAAAATAATATTGAGTCATTAATTTCAAAATTTTTCAATAATTTTGTAATTTTTACTTATACTTAAAATCTCCTTCACAAATTACACATGTAAGATTTTAAGACTAATNAAAATAATATTGAGTCATTAATTTCAAAATTTTTCAATAATTTTGTAATTTTTACTTATACTTAAAATCTCCTTCACAAATTACACATGTAAGATTTTAAGACTAATGCAAGACATTATGTAAAAATTATTCTTCCAGTTTTGTAATCTTTTTAGAAAACTACCCAAAATGGATTTGTCAAAGAAGAAGGTATAGTGACAAATCTATTGTTAGCAATGGCTGTATGAAATAAAATATTCACAAGTTAGTACAATCATGAGTGAATACAATTCATCGCTAAAGAATTCATCGCTAAAGAATTCATCGATATTTTCAAAATACCTACTGTGTATTATGTTTTATAACGTTTTTTATACTATATATTTTACTCTATATTACACTATATTATTATACTCTATAATATTAAACTATATATTAAACTCTATATTTTACTTCTGCGCAATAGCTTTCATGTTATGATACTACTATTGATGACCATATTGCTATAAGAAACCATGTCACTAATTAGGTTCTTACGATATTTNTTATACTCTATAATATTAAACTATATATTAAACTCTATATTTTACTTCTGCGCAATAGCTTTCATGTTATGATACATATTGCTATAAGAAACCATGTCACTAATTAGGTTCTTACGATATTCCATATTGATGAGCAGAAAGGTTCTGACTAAATTTTGATTTCTTTTGCTTTATTTTGCGTTTAAAATTTTATTTNTCATATTGATGAGCAGAAAGGTTCTGACTAAATTTTGATTTCTTTTGCTTTATTTTGCGTTTAAAATTTTATTTTAATGATGTTTTTTTTTACAAATGTGTAAAGAAAATTTTCTGTAATTGAGTATATAAACGAATAAGTAGATTTTTAAGCATCAGATGAAAAATGTCATCAAATTAATTTTGCAAAGAATAGTAATTATTAGAAAAATAATAAAATTATTATCGTTTACATGAAATTTAATAGCAATTTATGTAAAGAGTTATAGAGAGATCTATTTACATAATATGAGATATCTTCAATAAGCGTGACTTTGAGTAAACATGATGTAAGTGAAGTATAAATAAAACATAATAGTGTTGTTGAGGTATTTCTCAGTAGCAGTGTTATATTTTCTAGATAATTCTAACTCCAATAATGATACAATGGAACTAAAGTTGAAAAAATATACCAACCAATAGTGAGGTTGAAGAGTTAATTACCATTTAGAATAATTAGTAATTACTATCTTCGTTAGCATAAGAGAATCTGAAAAGACTGGTACATATTTCATTTCTCTGCGTCACAAAAAATACTCTAACTTTTAGTTGAAACTTTAGCTAATTGTAGTTATCAAAAATATAAGGTAAAGGTTAGCTAATTAATAACTAATTACCAAACCTTCGTATCAATCAATCAATTTATAAATGTCTCATAAAAAGAGTTTTTTAAACCCGGACNAACTAATTACCAAACCTTCGTATCAATCAATCAATTTATAAATGTCTCATAAAAAGAGTTTTTTAAACCCGGACATATGATATGAAATTATACCATATAGCGATAAGCCCGTCTATTTTTTTTCCTTATGTCGTAGCCAATTANACCTTCGTATCAATCAATCAATTTATAAATGTCTCATAAAAAGAGTTTTTTAAACCCGGACATATGATATGAAATTATACCATATAGCGATAAGCCCGTCTATTTTTTTTCCTTATGTCGTAGCCAATTAGTTTTCATGACCATATTTTTAATCAAAGAAACCAATATTAATTATACTGACATAACTTTAGGTTTACAAATTATATAACTTTCATGTTGAAAAAAAAATTTTTTTTTAATAATCAATCATTCAATTTACTTTGTTTCGTTTTGTTGCGCTATGTTAGTAGATACAATATTTAAGAAGTATATAGCGCACCATTTAAGCATGAGTCCCCATATACAGTGTGTTCAAATAAGAAGGCGAAATTCTCGAGAAATGGTTTTACGGAAAATCAATAATTGGTTCTAAGTCACACTTTTTAACACATTATGAACTGCACAAGCTACTGAAAACCGTTACTACGAAAATTTAGTTAAATTTTTTTAGTTCAAAAAGTGTCGGAAGAGCCTAATTAGTGACAGTTTTAAAAACTTCAGTCGCGGATTTTCGCCTTCTTATTTGAACACCCTGTAGTTGTTATAATTTTTTCTAATTAAATTTTTGTTACAATTAATTCGCTGAAGATTTCATTCTCTAAACTAAAAATTTTTTTAATAAAAAATTCAATGTTTTGATGCTACGACATGCGGATTTAAAAGTTCGGTTACCCCTGTAGGTTGACGCGTAAACCTACCCACATAAAATTTTTATTTATCTTTAAAATTTAACATTCATAATTATTGTGGCTACAACGATAAACGAAAACGATTCTAACATTATATTCCGGTTGACAACCAACTGCATTCTTTACCAAAATTTTAATTAATGATTTTTTTAAATTATTGTTGCTACCATATCACAAATTAATTCAAAACCACAATGAAACGAGTAATCGTGCTTACAAAATGACTACGGTGGAGACATTATATAAAACATAACCTTGTCCTTGAAGTGACCTAACTGCTATCGTAACTTTGTTTGAAATTGGTTCATATTTTATGACATTAAATACTTGTATTGTTAGACTCACTTTGTTAAGCAAGAGATCAATTATTGACGGAGAAAAAGTTCACTGCCAAGACTTGAAACAGAGATTCACCCAAAAATTTGGTCTCTGATGTGGCACGATCCTACCTCTTTAGGTTAGCCGGATCTAATGCACAACCAATTGTGCTACATAGCTAATTGGGAAAATTCTGTTTCAAACTTTGACTATAAGATGATGATCCACCATTTAAGACTCATACTTTCACTTTTATGTTGTAGTCAGAGGGAAATAGCCTCTTCTGAGTTTTCCACTCTTCTCTATGAAATCCCATTAATAAAAAAACAGTAGCATGGCCTGTGTCCGCTTACGNCTTCTGAGTTTTCCACTCTTCTCTATGAAATCCCATTAATAAAAAAACAGTAGCATGGCCTGTGTCCGCTTACGACTACATGTTATTCAAACTGGTCGAGGTATACATGGGATTATATATGGTACATAACTTAAGGGGAAATCAATGGCACGAACATCATAATCCAAATTAAAATATTTTAAAATTGGAAATTGGATTGATTTTCGCGTCATATAATCCTTTCCTCACATTACGGACCGAATAAAATCTCACGTTGAGTGAATAACATATGAAGTGCATGGCTGAAACAATAGACATAAGCNCTTCTGAGTTTTCCACTCTTCTCTATGAAATCCCATTAATAAAAAAACAGTAGCATGGCCTGTGTCCGCTTACGCCTACATGTTATTCAAACTGGTCGGGGTATACATGGGATTATATATGGTACATAACTTAAGGGGAAATCAATGGCACGAACATCATAATCCAAATTAAAATATTTTAAAATTTGAAATTGGATTGATTTTCGCGTCATATAATCCTTTCCTCAAATTACGGACCGAATAAAATCTCACGTTGAGTGAATAACATATGAAGTGCATGGCTGAAACAATAGACATAAGCGGACACACGCCATGCTAACCGTTTTTTGTAGAAATCAGATTTGAAAAGAAGAGTGAGGGTGTGGCGTGGCCAAGTTTAAAAATTCCGAGGCTTCACTCCATTTGACTACAACATATAGAAGTGAAATAATAACCCTTATCTTTTCATCGGCTATAGGGACACTAAAGTTAGCCCACTCTGTATAAGAGTTATGCTCCAACTATCCCATACAATATATGTATCTACGTAAATCCAAATTATAGATTCTCAAATTTTCAAAATATTATGTTGTATACAGTGTGTATTAGTAACGAATGAACGGGGATACCCACTCTAACCAACCTTCACCCAATCCTACCATCAGTTATGGGCAACAAATCTGGTTACGGGAGTGACTTGACAGTGAAGGGATAATACACTGAACGAATATATCCGAATCTAACCAACGCTTTTCCATTCCACACTTCCACGCATTCTCTTGTTACTGTCGTATTTTATGCATATTTTAAACTAAAAGTCTACCAGATTACCTCTCGTTAAAGTAATTTGTTCGAAGTGTCCCCTCTCCATTCCTAAACAATGATTCAGTTGATCGTAAAACCCCTGTCTTACATTTCGCAGCATCCATTATTTGCTGATATGACTCGTTTGGATAGCGGTAATGGAATTTTATAATAATTACACAAAGATTTGGCAGAAGCCCCCTGGTTCGAATAAATACGCCGCAAAAAACAAAGAAAAATCAAAAATCACTAATTCGCAAATGGCAGAAATTATTAGTTAATACTTATACCGGTTATCAAACAAATTTTGATTTCATCCTTCTCCTCTCGACTTAAATAGAAAACAAAAATTTGAATATCAAACTGGGAATCGTTGCCCACAACTGATATTGGGATTGGGTGAGGGTTGGTTAGAGTGGGTATCCCCGTTCTTTCATTACTAATACACACTGTATAATACAGCTTTTGTTCAAATTAAGTCATTAGGCATAGTAATTTGTTGTTTGTTCCAATTTTTAGAATACTAAGGCAGTCATTCAATCTTTTACTAATGAATAATGATTAACCTTATAACTTTCAACCTCACGGTTTGAAAAAGAAACTCCGTACATATCTTAGTAATTAAGTAAAAAGTTACAGAGTAAAAAATACAGTAAAGTCTCGATGTCCTGAATATAGCAACAATCCTGTTATAAAAACACAAAACTGAATACTATTTTTTTCTTCCGGAGATATAACACAATGCTATTCCATCGGANTGAAATAATAACCCTTATCTTTTCATCGGCTATAGGGACACTAAAGTTAGCCCACTCTGTATAAGAGTTATGCTTCAACTATCCCATACAATATATGTATCTACGTAAATCCAAATTATAGATTCTCAAATTTTCAAAATACTATGTTGTATACAGTGTGTATTAGTAACGAATGAACGGGGGTACCCACTCTAACCAACCTTCACCCAATCCTACCATCAGTTATGGGCAACAAATCTGGTTACGGGAGTGACTTGACAGTGAAGGGATAATACACTGAACGAATATATCCGAATCTAACCAACTCTTTTCCATTCCACACTTCCACGCATTCTCTTGTTACTGTCGTATTTTATGCATATTTTAAACTAAAAGTCTACCAGATTACCTCTCGTTAAAGTAATTTGTTCGAAGTGTCCCCTCTCCATTCCTAAACAATGATTCAGTTGATCGTAAAACCCCTGTCTTACATTTCGCAGCATCCATTATTTGCTGATATGACGCGTTTGGATAGCGGTAATGGAATTTTACAATAATTACACAAAGATTTGGCAGAAGCCCCCTGGTTCGAATAAATACGCCGCAAAAAACAAAGAAAAATCAAAAATCACTAATTCGCAAATGGCAGAAATTATTAGTTAATACTTATACCGGTTATCAAACAAATTTTGATTGCATCCTTTTCCTCTCGACTTACATAGAAAACAAAAATTTGAATATCAAACTGGGAATCGTTGCCCACAACTGATATTGGGATTGGGTGAGGGTTGGNATAGAAAACAAAAATTTGAATATCAAACTGGGAATCGTTGCCCACAACTGATATTGGGATTGGGTGAGGGTTGGTTAGAGTGGGTATCCCCGTTCTTTCATTACTAATACACACTGTATAATACAGCTTTTGTTCAAATTAAGTCATTAGGCATAGTAATTTGTTGTTTGTTCCAATTTTTAGAATACTAAGGCAGTCATTCAATCTTTTACTAATGAATAATGATTAATCTTATAACTTTCAACCTCACGGTTTGAAAAAGAAACTCCGTACATATCTTAGTAATTAAGTAAAAAGTTACAGAGTAAAAAATACAGTAAAGTCTCGATGTCCTGGGTATAGCAACAGTCCTGTTATAAAAACACAAAACTGAATACTATTTTTTTCTTCCGGAGATATAACACAATGCTATTCCATCGGATATAACAACCGTTTACATTAACAANAAAACTGAATACTATTTTTTTCTTCCGGAGATATAACACAATGCTATTCCATCGGATATAACAACCGTTTACATTAACAACCAAATTTTCCATTTTTCTTAGCTATAATGAACTTTAACTTTAATAATAATAGAGTAGTCGAGGGTTAAAAGAACATAATGGTTATTACTCCATGGTTCAAGATTTTGTTTAAACTAATACATTTAACATAGACGATTTAACTTGTCATAATATCTACGGATGTAAGACCAAAATGATTATAAGACCTTAAATTTTACCTTGAAAGGTGAGTTTTATAGCTTATTTAATATGCCTATGAGATAATTTGTATAAGGTTTAAAATGGAGAAAAACAAATTAAATCATTTAAATCTTTTTGATATTCCTTAATCCTTATCCACGAACACGATTTTCACTATTATTTAAATTTATATTTTAAATTAAATTATAAAATGAAATTTATCTCAGTTAGCATTATGAAACTTTTTATTTCACAAGGGCGTATTATCAACGTTTTAGATTAAACGCAAGATAAAAAAGAATGAGATACATAATTTTAACTTTTTATAAGACCATCTAAAATCTTATATACTCCTTTAGTTAAAGAAGCAATTCCCTTAGGTCTTATTAGAGTTAACTATAAAAAACTTCAGATACAATAAATCAAAACATTTGACCCTTCGATCTTACTAACCTAATTTTTTCCACCTGTTTTTCAACTTTTCAATGATCTTTAATCCAAAAAATATATATTATCTAGGCATACCTGCCTTATTTATCAATAAAAGCAAACTGGAAATTATTACACGGGAATCATTTTTCAGTAAAAAATCAAAAATCAAAAATCAATGTTTGTGCGTACAAAATTTTTTCCCATACTGTACATCATCAAAAAACAATATAAACTTATTATGCTCGTAAAAATTATTTGAAAATTAACAATTTTCAGAATGGCTGAAGGTAAACACATTATATAATATGAAAAAAAAAAAACTAGTTGAGGCACGTGTATTTATTTATACGACATAGTCAGTGTCCATAGAGCTATAGATTCAATTGTGAACTATAAAACATGTACATTATACAACCTATTTCATAAAAGTGAGACGGAATCATGANACCAAATTTTCCATTTTTCTTAGCTATAATGAACTTTAACTTTAATAATAATAGAGTAGTCGAGGGTTAAAAGATCATAATGGTTATTACTCCATGGTTCAAAATTTTGTTTAAACTAATACATTTAACATAGACGATTTAACTTGTCATAATATCTACGGATGTAAGACCAAAATGATTACAAGACCTTAAATTTTACCTTGAAAGGTGAGTTTTATAGCTTATTTAATATGCCTATGAGATAATTTGTATAAGGTTTAAAATGGAGAAAAACAAATTAAATCATTTAAATCTTTTTGATATTCCTTAATCCTTATCCACGAACACGATTTTCACTATTATTTAAATTTATATTTTAAATTAAATTATAAAATGAAATTTATCTCAGTTAGCATTATGAAACTTTTTATTTCACAAGGGCGTATTATCAACGTTTTAGATTAAACGCAAGATAAAAAAGAATGAGATACATAATTTTAACTTTTTATAAAACCATCTAAAATCTTATATACTCCTTTAGTTAAAGAAGCAATTCCCTTAGGTCTTATTAGAGTTAACTATAAAAAACTTCAGATACAATAAATCAAAACATTTGACCCTTCGATCTTACTAACCTAATTTTTTCCACCTGTTTTTCAACTTTTCAATGATCTTTAATCCAAAAAATATATATTATCTAGGCATACCTGCCTTATTTATCAATAAAAGCAAACTGGAAATTATTACACGGGAATCATTTTTCAGTAAAAAATCAAAAATCAAAAATCAATGTTTGTGCGTACAAAATTTTTTCCCATACTGTACATCATCAAAAAACAATATAAACTTATTATGCTCGTAAAAATTATTTGAAAATTAACAATTTTCAGAATGGCTGAAGGTAAACACATTATATAATATGAAAAAAAAAAACTAGTTGAGGCACGTGTATTTATTTATACGACATATAGTCAGTGTCCATAGAGGTATAGATTCAATTGTGAACTATAAAACATGTACATTATACAACCTATTTCATAAAAGTGAGACGGAATCATGAANTATAGATTCAATTGTGAACTATAAAACATGTACATTATACAACCTATTTCATAAAAGTGAGACGGAATCATGAACGAGAATTTAAAGGACGTATTCATTCACTAACTCCAGAACTCAGGAAATTTATTTCCTTTTTACCATTGACACTTGGAGGATTTCATAATTATTTCCTTTTTTTTNCTCCAGAACTCAGGAAATTTATTTCCTTTTTACCATTGACACTTGGAGGATTTCATAATTATTTCCTTTTTTTTCATTCACAATACACTCCTCTGACGTAACTAAAAAAAAAGTTTAAACAATAGATTTTTACCATTATGTGAGCAATATCCCCAGTCACACATGTCACCAAAATCACTGATATCANCTCCAGAACTCAGGAAATTTATTTCCTTTTTACCATTGACACTTGGAGGATTTCATAATTATTTCCTTTTTTTTTCATTCACAATACACTCCTCTGATGTAACTAAAAAAAAATTTAAACAATAGATTTTTACCATTATGTGAGCAATATCCCCAGTCACACATGTCACCAAAATCACTGATATCAACAATCTCCAAATAATCCTCTTCTGTCTCTTTTAAATTGATCTACAAAAACAGAGAAAGCTAGTTATAAGATAAGATTACACAAAAGTTATAAATTTAACGATACAACCAGTTTTTTTTTTCTTCTATATACCCTTCGGCTTTCTTGCATTGTTATAGTCTTATGAATACCACAATAGTGTAAAATATTATATGTGTAAATTCTAGGTTTGGTAGCTACTGAAGTAGTAAAGTTAACTTCATTTAATTCAAAAAAGTAAGTATATTGGCACTAAAATGTAAATGACTTACTGCCAAATAACATAAATTTATAAATTTAAGAGTTATGGCTTAACCTTTTTGCCGCTGAGTAGGAAAAAATATTTATAAGTTTCATATAAATAGATTGTTAGGTTTTTGTTTTTGTTTATAAAAATAGACTTACATGTTTGTATTTTGTAGCGTCTTCTCTTAAATCTTATAGAGTGAATGTATAAGTAAGAGAAAGTTGTAAATGAAACTAAGAGTCTGTCTGACTTGTTAATTCCTGAGGAAGCGTTAACCTACAAGTTAATAAATACTAAGTAATTCTTCAAGTTATATATTAACCTATGGAGGTACAGAGAGGAGCATATGGAAGTGGGGTGTTGGCAAATGTGGGGTTTAAGCTTTGCAAACTTAACCGAGAAAGACTACCCATTGTCATCTATATATTTTTAGCTTCAAGAGAATATAAGAGTTTAGCAATTCCTTTTTCGATAAGTGGTAAACGGATATAAGTTTTATTATTATATAGAACCTTTTATTATATGAAATGGTATACAAAAAAAATGAAAATAGTAATCCCATTTATTTCCTAAACCTTAAATCTCTTGGTTTTTTGTATCAATTTATCATTATGGAATTAATATTGCAATATATAAAAAAAAATTTTTTATTAGATAGTTCAATTCCCTCAAAGTTTTAGGTAAATTGATCCTTAAAAAGATTGATAGTGGGGTAACTTTTATGAATACTCTGATATGATAAAAGGTTGCATTGCCATTGAATCGTGTTTGGGATTTAATAAATTAAGGTTCAATTTTGATTAGAATTTATTGGTTGAACTTATAAGAGTGATGTACATATTTCTTAATCTTATTCAAGGATAGATTTATTCACTACATTGTTAAAATTGATGGATGGAACGAATTGAAGTGGATGGATCTCTTATGTCTTGGGACATAGTAGTAAAAAAAAGAAAAAAAATAGGAGCAAAAACTCGTGCTTTATTACCTGGAACGTCACTTTGTATATAATCGATCAATAATTTTATAGTGAGGTGGTTATATAATTTTCATATCTGTCTGTAGAAAAAAAAACGTTTTTAAAATAAAAATTAAAGTAGAAAATATTTTTATGGTATCAAATATAATATATTTTAAAGTACTGTAACTTATCATGTGATAATCAATCACTTTCGCATGACTACAAACTATAATATATTTTAGTTTATCTAAATAATTAAAAAAAATATATATGGCCATAATGTTACTGTTTGCCTTACTCGAATGTTCAAACTATCAACTTATCTTTTACATTAACTCCTCTTGTGCTACATCCTATAATTGGTTGTTAAATGATTAGAATTAATGTAAATTTCGATTTGGCACACTCCTATGTATTGGATTGACTCTTGAAAATTTAACTTTCGCTTAAAATCATAAAATCTAATCATGAGCTTAATAAAATCTGAAGAATTAAAAAAAACATTTTTGTTTTTGCTAAACGTAAATTATAAGTTTGGTATAGTTGTTAAAAAACTTTTAAGTATTCTATCTTCAGATTTCTTTAGTTGATTTCTATATTTTACGCTAATATTTTTTAAATAAAATTGTTTTAATAACCTAAATAATCCAACTATTGTTTATATAAGCCAATATGTTACTCATACCTCAAAATTCACCATCAAATTATTTCGGTGAATATTTCACACCGGTTGTTTAAATATCATAAAAAAGACACCTGAAAACAAATGATTTTGCTAAATTTATAGTAATTACGTAACCATTTACACATTTTTTGTCTGCTCGAATTCAAGCGCTTGAGATAAGTGGGTGACTAATGTCTCTTCAGAATGTTCATCGATGAAATGTATCTACGTTCTATTGTTATTTTATGTACCTATCACGCAAAAAAAAAAGTTTTATATTCGAACTCTGAGTGGGTGTTCTGGTGTTAAAGTTAAATGGTGCGCTAATAATCCTTAATGATGAGAACATACGTTACCTTATAGTTTGTAGTATGAGGGTTAATTTTTTTAGAACTTGTAGGTAAGTAGTTTTTGATTGATGCTATTCACTCAAAATTTCAATTGGTACTGAAGAGGAATTCGGTAAATTAAGTCAAATATTAGTAGTTCTTCTACTTGACAACAATGGGTTGTTTATTACGCCTAGAATTAAAATTTATGGAAGCCGTGAGCTTAATCTAAATTCCGGTCTACACTTGCCTTGTCATCTGATTACTAATAATTCTATAGACCATACCGCTATACTAAGTATTATCAGTTACAGATGAAATCTCAAGGTCATAGATCATAAAATAGTAGAAAAGGACCATGAAACGATGGAGATTATAGATGGTAAATAGGATTTTATGGGAAGTGATTATTTGTAAACCTCATGGGTCAGCAGACCTCAATTTACGTTAGAAAATTTTTTTTTTTACTAGTCAAGTCAATATTGTTCCTTTGAATACATACCGTCAAGTAGTGATAAATTTAGTAATAGAAGACAAGAGGAATACAATCAATTAATCAGTCAACTAGAGACGAAAAGTATGACAAGTTATCATCCATGTGGAACAAAATTATACTCAATTACCATTAATCCTTACTAGTCATTGAATGAAAATTATTACAAAGTTATTAATGAAAGTTTTATTAATTGTTATTAAACCACAAACATTAAAGCTATGTTTAACTCCAAATAGAAAAAAAATTAGGTGATCGATGAGTTAACTTGAAATTTTTACTAAACATTTATTTTTACTTTATTAACTCTTTGAGCACTACTGTTAGTACTAAATACCTTAAAAAATTTGGTTAGCTAATTTCATAGCCGAAGGCAACTATAAGTCTATGACATTGGCCTGGATCATGCCAGATTCACAATAGGATTTATGAAATCATGTCTTATTTTAGCTTGAACATCTCTTCTTATGGAGATAATGTTTATATTAAAATGCATGACATGAGCTAAAGCTACATCACAATGCATGTAAATTAAACATTATTAATCTATCATANTATTAAAATGCATGACATGAGCTAAAGCTACATCACAATGCATGTAAATTAAACATTATTAATCTATCATACTTAATTAGTCATGCAATCTGAATGCTTCTGTTTGTTATACCATGCCTCTCATTACAGCCTCTTGTGTGATCTAGTCGTGCTGTCAAATGCATCTTGTAATCTAGACAATATGGATAGCACGCGTAAACTTTTATACAAATATTTAAGAATTTCTTAGTTAATTTTAAAGAATTTTGTCTTTTACTCATATTTTGGTCTCTCTTGAAAAGAAGTGACAACAACCTGGTCGACAATACAATGGTCAACAAAAAATATCAACCATTTTAACATTTTAACCTTTTTTATGTGCAATTTGTAATAATTTTTTTTGCTTATGTATCTGTATGCGTAGGTAGTTAATTAAACAATGACATTGGTACATTTATTAGCAAGGACGCCGTTTCTACGCATTTGCATAATCGCAGCGAAGCAACACTAATTACTGATACTTAGGATCTTCACAAATTATGCAAAATGGAGCCGATTAACGCAATGTTAATTCGCATAATAATGCATAATATCAACGGAAACGCATAATTTATTTTGAGTCTCACTTTTACAGTTTTTACCACATTTTATAGCATCGTGAGTGCTAATTGTTGTTCGAATACCAACAAATAGACTATTTATATTTATCAAAAACATTTTACAAATTTTATTTCGAAAATTTTGCTAAATTTAGCAATATCTGGGTGTATTTTTTTTTCGGGAAATCCAAATTCTTAATATTCATGGCTCTATTTCTAATAATATTCGATATAGGAACGTCCTTCTTGCTCATTTATACAGACTTAAATTCTTATAAAGGTTTTGATCCTCATCAGAAAGCCAATATAAGCTTATAAATCACGGCGCATAATATCGCACATTTTTTTTTGTTAATGCCGCATAATTTTTTTTAATTTCGCGCATAAAAAAGGCGTCCTTGTTTATTAGGCTACGNATTTTATTTCGAAAATTTTGCTAAATTTAGCAATATCTGGGTGTATTTTTTTTTCGGGAAATCCAAATTCTTAATATTCATGGCTCTATTTCTAATAATATTCGATATAGGAACGTCCTTCTTGCTCATTTATACAGACTTAAATTCTTATAAAGGTTTTGATNTTCTAATAATATTCGATATAGGAACGTCCTTCTTGCTCATTTATACAGACTTAAATTCTTATAAAGGTTTTGATGCTCATCAGAAAGCCAATATAAGCTTATAAATCACGGCGCATAATATCGCACATTTTTTTTGTTAATGCCGCATAATTTTTTTTAATTTCGCGCATAAAAAAGGCGTCCTTGTTTATTAGGCTACGNTTTTTTTTTGTTAATGCCGCATAATTTTTTTTAATTTCGCGCATAAAAAAGGCGTCCTTGTTTATTAGGCTACGTCGACACTTTCGTTCTTGTTACGTTTGATGTCAACTTGGTTTTTTGTTGTCGGTCTGCCTTCTGCTGATTTTTTTTACAAGTCGGTAATGATGTTGTTTTGAATCTAGGAAAAAATAGCTCATTTTCATAATTTATGAAATTTTATTCAACCTGAATTTCTGACAATTCTCACTAACTAAGTATGATTCTACCCTGACAATTAAATTCAATACAATTTATTTAGTAAACATTTAATCCGTTGAAACTTACCAGCCTTATTTTAGTTTCAATATTTCATGCTATCATGACTCACAAGTCACCTGACCATATAATCTGTGGTTTATTGGGAATAATGTATAATGACCTGAATAATCCATAACTCGCATAGTTATGTTTATCTATTTTCACTAAATATTGAAGGATTTAGATTACGGTTAGAGAGACTTTTTGTATATTTTCGACACATAAAGGTTTTAATATTTAATTTCAAGTTTACAATTTGCACAACAAAAGCTTGAACATCAAGTCAATCCTACCTAAATTAGTTCATAGCCTTAAGTGGAGATTACATCCATTGTAAAACTTTTTTAATTGTAGTAAATATCACGGATTGATAGCTTCGCTAAGTTTTAATCTATGAGAAGTACATACTACCAGTTAAGTTAGCTAGATAACTAATTAATAAGTAAAGTTGATGTCATACGATTTACTAAGCACTTATATGTGTATTATATATAATACTAATAATCTAGCGCTTTACTGCGCTTCTAGCCCAATGACCCCTAACATTGAAGGATTGATTGTTTTAACAGAAAAGAACTACGTACGACCAACATTACCCTACGGGTATCTGAAAAATTATGCTCAAAATTTGCACAAATATGCTCCAAGACGTGATGAACAAAGATTCAAGTTTCCCAGGGCAACTATTGCGACTGAACCTACACAAGTAAATTAAAAGCTTTTGGATATCAGGAATCCCATAAAAACATCGGCTGATCGTTATTGCCTATCATGGGTCATCAAACCGAATATGCAAATTCCTGGTCCAACTAAAAAAAATTGTTTTCATATGCTTGTCTTACTAGAAATTAAAACCCAATGGTCTCGGAATTTAAAAAAACGTAAATTAGATTTATTGAAAAATTTAAAAAAATGAAATGACCGGATTGAAAATCTTTCCATACGATTCTTGGATGTACAAAAAGTTACGAGTTGGATCTATTTTTNATGAAATGACCGGATTGAAAATCTTTCCATACGATTCTTGGATGTACAAAAAGTTACGAGTTGGATCTATTTTTTTCCATGTGCTTTTTGCTGGAAAAAGTAGTTCATAAATTATTTTTGTTACATTTTCTTTCTTTCTGTGAATTTTTTTTTATGACTGTGAAATCAGTTAGAGAGTGCTTAGAATTGAAAAATTGTAGAACACACAAAGATCAAATATTATGTTCACTGGTTAAAAAGTTAAAGCGGTTTGAATATTATTGTTTGGAAGGAAATTCTGCTACATCCCGTATACCTCAATGTGTATTATCTCAAAATTTCCCACCAAAACAAATGTTTTCGTATAGCTGTAACTTTTCAACCAATAAACTTAAAATTCTGCTGATTTGTTCCACTACTTTTCATTTCTGAGCACGATACGTTACTAGCCCTAATAGTAACGGTCAAAAAAGGAAAAATGATAGTGAATGGAGTAAGAATAAATTTGTTCATGAATTTATTATTTACATATATGGTAAAAATTAAGATTTGGTATAAATTTTGTCAGGAATTTCGAAATATTTTTCAATTTAGCAAATATCCGGATTCTGACATTATCAATATCCCGGGGTTTAAAGTAAAAGTTAATCAATTTGGATAGGAAAAAATAATAAATGTGTGTAAAATTAGGTCAAAAGTTTTAATATATTTGTCAATTCATAAAATACCCGACTTCGGGCATTATCAAGACTCTGGACTTGGAACTGAAATTTCATCAATTAGGGATAGGGGAAATTATATTATGTAAATTAAAAAAAATATTTTCAACTTTATAAATATTGTTACAATTTGACTTGTTGGCTTGACCTTTTTGGTTACAAAACCAGGTTAGGTCAACAACACAATGAACCGCAATGAAAATCAAATTGTTCTTAAGCTACTTACCTCTAAGAACAAATAAACCAACCTAAAACAAAAACAACCTGCAAAAGTTAATCTTGCTTTAGATAAAATTGATTGAAAAATAAATAAGTTGATAAATAAAGATTGAAATAAAGCAAAGCTTTATTTCTAAAAAACCAAACACAACACACAACAATAAACAAAACAACCTTAAGAGACACAAAAACTAGTCCGCACAGAAGAACAAGTTAACCGTTACTATTAGGGGTAGTAAGGTTTCGTGGTTCTGAGTACTCGACAAGTGGTTTCAAAGTCAGAAAAGAATTATTAAAGAACACAGATGGTGCAAAAGTATTTACGAATATATTCTCCAGTGGCAGAAAGCGTGGAAGAGCAGTGGCTCCAACTGGTAACTATTTGTGCACCTGACTACTTTGATTAGATCAACCCAAAAGCATTAACAGCTTTGACAAACGTCTAGCCTTGAGACACTGCTAAATAGTACCATCTACATGTTTCCCGAACTATAAATAAGCCAATACCGAAATAAAGCATCAAAAGCAGGGTAGTTCTTCCTCAACAATGTCGAAGTGAACTTGAAGTGGGTTCAATTTTCCCTCAGTTAAAAGTTTTGTCTTTTGAGACAATAGATGTTGCCAATTCGTATCACTGTTCAAACTTAAAATTAATTAATTGTGAAAATTAAATTGTTTGAACTTAAATCCAATTCCCATGTAAAGAGGTGCTAAAGTGCTTACCGTTAAAGTAATATTGAATTACCCAGAGCACTAATTAAAAATCCAAAATTTACAAATAAAGGTAAAGGATACACTGGTATAGACATACAATAATTTGAAAATTTTTTAAATTAACTACCGCTACATCAACAACGAATTTACCGGGAGCAAAATCTTAAACCTTCGAGAATGATTAAATAAATATTGAGGCATTGTTTGGACAAACTGAGAAAATAAATTTCAAAATCGTTTATTGAATTACTGAGAGTTAAAACTTCAAAATTCCAAAATCGACATATATTGCTGAGGACGTATAGGTCGTATTGGCATAGTACTTTTGGAACATGAATGTTTTCCTTTGAGTCATGCAATATCACACTTTTAGGGTTTGGTGTGTTCATTGTGACGGGTTTGTAAGTGGAGGGAAATCACACCCTGTGTTGCCAAACTTTTACACCTAGTCCGAAATATTAGACACTTATTTAAGCAAGTGGAAAATTCTCTATTCATCTCTTCAGTAGAATGAAGAAATGAGTCGAGTGACGATTTGTTGAATATTAAAACAAGTGTTTTACTTTTCAACTCACCTCGTCGGTTCAGAAGTGTAAACGTCTACTAGACTTGTCCAAGTTATTTCAGATTTTTCACTTCGACTTATAGCGGAGTGAGAGTGTTCTCCGTGTTTTCCATGACTCTGACTCCGGATTCATGACTGACTCAGACTCCCAGGGTTTTTGGGGGTTGAGATTTATTTCATAAGTTTGAGTCCTGTGCGGTTGGCAGGCATAGTCATGACTCTGGGAGTTGACTCGTAGGCCTGATAGTCATGACTTTCTTTGAATATGCGCTACTATTTCTGTGTATCTGTCTTATTTCCCTTAATTTTGTCACCTACTTTGACCATTAAAAAAAATTTTTTTTCAAAGCAAAAGAGGCAAGAGAGAGCTACTTAAGGGAGGCCACCCATGACAAGATCGGAAGTCTTTGTTAGGCTCTTCTTTGTGCGTCCATGTAGACTCCACCATATGCTAGGACTTACTCGATGCAGGCTCGGTAAGCGTAGAGTGAAGTGTTTGCTGTAATTTGAGTTTCGTTCAAATATAAAGTAGACTGTTGGAACAAAGTTATTGTGAAGTTGTTGACATGAGCTACTTTTCTAGCTTCACAGTTCAATTCACATATGGTTTCCACTTGAATCCGTAATGTTACATCTTAAATATTTGCAAAGTAGAGTTCAAGTCAACGTAGTGTAAATCATTCCCCTTTACTTGGAAGAATATATGTGTAGTCTGATCAGCTGGGCTTGACAAGGGATGATAGTCGAATATTCCGCTATTATTCAAGCTCACATCCATTCCATCTTCTGAAAATAAATCCGTCTCACTTCTCACAAACTCTACTGGGGAATTTTGCTTTAGGTTAGCCATTATTCAAAAATGTTCCTTGGTGGTTTTTCCCTTGCTGCTCTTGGTTTCTTCGCAGGGCCTGTACGATTAATTTTCTTCTCCCTCTTTCTCTGAATTGCAGATCTCGACTGATTGAATACACTTCGCCCAATTTTTTTTTTAGCTGCAAATCCATTGTCTGTTAGTGATTCCTTGAAATTTCTATTTCCACACAAAGCGTCAATTGCAAACGTTTTCTTGGCAAATGGGAGAATATGTTTAGGCAAGGATGGTAAGAGCTTGCGGTCAATCGAACCAAAAATACCACCAATCCCATATACTTTCTTCCGAGATAGATTTTGGGGTTAGTAGGATTTCTGAATTGTAAGGAGAATTTTATATTTGTAAGAGTTTGGTTAAGTAATATGTTCTCTTGCTTAATAAAATTATGTCTATTAGAGTGGTAGGTAATTCATAGGTAATTCATAGCACTAATAACTATTATCTACCATATTAATCCAAATACATTAGTTCTCAACTAACCTGTAAATTTTCACTGACACCTAAGCAATCAGCAAAGCAAGTAGTTTTTTCAAATTAGGGATTGAAATATCCGGTCAAGGCAGAAGCACTACGTAGGGAATTCTGATTTCGACAGAAAACAGCCAGACTCAGCCGTCATTCAATTACAAGCTGATGTATGTGCGGTTGAGAATGTTCAAGAAGAAATTTTCAAGTGGATTGTTTCGGTTGAAACAGATTTAAAGTTTGTTTTGTCTTCATCCGCGCATAGCTTTGGAAAACTCAAAACTGGAATTCCAGGTCACACAGCTGAGCTGAAAACCATAACACATTGGTAATATTTAAGTCACTTTTTAAACTATTTATACTTATAGACTACAGTATTGACTTTATCCTTTGTTATTATTTAGGTGCGTTATCTGTCTGTGATTGGGCAAGCAGAAATTAAACAATCTGTTTACTTAATCTTATCTCAACTAATCAAAAATCGATTCGCCGAGGCCATAAGCTTTACCGGAAAAATGGAAAGCTTGAATTCCATAAGTCCGCTTTACTCTCAACTGTGAAAGGTAAAAAACCTGCCCAAACCAAGAAAGTTTTTATAGTGTTTATTTGTGGTTTAAGCAATTAAATTTATTTAATTTTTAAGTCTGTTGAACACCAAGCTTTGAATTCGCAATAACTGGATTTAACACACAATTCTTCGGAATTTTTAATTGGAATTTCAAGTGAAAAAAATTGAAGGCGCCATAAAGAACTGGTTTCGCAGTGTAAAACAAAGAAAGAATTGAATACATTTCTATAAATTCTAAAAATGGATTTTCCCAATTGCTCAACTAGATTCAGAAAAATTAGAAAAGTCGTGAATAGTATTATCTCTAACTCTAATTATGTCACCCAGAAACCTGTTTCTCTAGCGCATAGTGGCAGTATTGAGAGGTTTGATAGTGGTGCGAGTAGTGAGCAAAAAAACGACCCTAGTGATTTAATAAGTAGTGACTCAAGAAGTGTGAGTATTTTTTATAGTATGATTGACGATAATATTGAGTCAAAAACAACCTTTAAGATTCGGTGCTGATGACTTATGTCAACAGTGATTTTCAAAAAATAAGTTTGTGATAAAAATTTTAGCTAAATTCAGCAAGATTCCAGGTATTCCTGATTCATTGTATAAAATAAAGGGTGGGAGGGAGGAATGTGGGGGGATTAAATATGGGCGGGAGGGATGTGGGGGATGGGATATGGAAGGGACGTGGGTAGTATGGATACTTTTATAAAAACCTAAATTGACAACATGCCTGTGATTTTTTAAATTGTTGACAGACGGTATCTACTTCGTATAACGGAAGGTTATTTAACAATGGCAGAATTTTAAGGGTTAAGAGTTTTTATCCAAAAAGCGTCTTTGTGTCACTCATTTTGAGCTTCGAATACGTGTTATGCTCATCTTACTGTATAAATAAAAACAAAGAATATTTAATAAATCTGAGACTGAGTCATGGCTAAGAGTTACCTAGTCATCGCTGAGTCACCTGACTCTGACTCAAGTTTCAGGAGAGACTATAAGAGTCACTGAGTCAGGTTAACTGAGTCATTAAAAATTTATGTCTGACTCAGTGTGAAAACGGGAGTCAGTGAGTCATGACTCTGAGTCACCTGAATCTGACTGAAGAAAATGGGAGTCATTCGCAACCCTAGTCACAATGAATCACATTTCCGTAGAAAAGTTTTTTCCCTAAGAATTGCAACATTTAATCGCATGACTTCAAATAGCAATTTTTGTACAGAAAGGTTTTCGTATTAAATTTAATTTTTATATTCAAATTCCGACGGGAAACAAAATCACGCCATCATCCTGGTGGCTTGCAGCCCGGGAATTTCGAACTAAGTCGGAATTTCGAACTAAGTCGCATTTAGATGGAAGGTAGCGTTAATTGTTTGTAATTATAGAAACTTGCAACATTAGTCTGTTGAGAACTTAAACAAAATTGGAGGAAATAATAACTGTCAATATCATTGACTTGCAATATTAGGTTCTTTATGAATAGCATTGATTTATGATAAGGTTATTAATTTGTCGCATAGTTTATATTGAGAACCAAGGTACTAAAACAAAGTTGAACCAAGTTAGTTTGTACACATTCCTAAGCAGTTCATAATTAACGGTCCAGGCCGCTTAAGTAGCCTTGAATATCGTAAGCAACGTTTATGATTGAGGAAAAATCAGGACTACGGCAGTGGGTGTCAATGCTATGTTCAAGTACAATCGACAATAAGTTTGGATGTAATAAACTTCCGCCTGTAATGAACCCAAAAATGCCACCAGCCGACTGTGTTGCCTAAGATATAAGAGGTTGGATTAGTGATTGCAATTTTCGGGGAAATTACCCTAGTAACGGGAAACGAGAAATTCCCGAATTTCGGGAGATTTCCGGGTTTCTCGAAACGAGAAAAAAACAAAGGTAACCATGCAAAAATTAACAATTATTCATATCCTATAATTATTAACTTTTGAAAATCCACTTACTTTAACTGTGAAAGTAGAAGCAAAAAAATTTACAATAAAAGAATTGAGAGAAATTGGTACAAAATGAGTCAAGTATATCACAACAGACTGTAAGAATTTACTAAAGAATGAAGGATGAGGGTGTCAAGTCAAATGAGTTGTTCAAATTAATTTTTTATTGTTATTTTAGGTGTTTGAGAGTAAGATTTACCTCTCTTCGGAAATAATTCGTTGCTTGTAAACCTGTTTTTGTGATCTCTATTTCTAATGAAATAAAAATTGATTTAGGAATAATCAAAAATTTTGGTAATAAATTTAGGCAACAGGAGGTAACCTTATAAGACCAAAATAAAATAAAATAGGCTCAAAATAGATTGTGTGTAAAGTTGTAGGAGGTGTGGCAGAGTGGTTTTGGCTTAGTGTTATGTTCCTGTGAGAAAGTGAGTAGCAGGGGTTCGAGTCTTGCTGACCTTATCCTACTATTTTTTTCTTGTTTAAAATTCTTAAAAGACTAAGCGAATGGAATTTCTTCCATCCTTTTCTAAAATCTAAAATACACAAAAGTTTATTTTTTGTAAAATCTCAGTATTTAGGAGTTCGCTCGAAAGAGTCTGCTTTATTCACTCACCATCTTGATTGACCTCTAGAGGTCATCAATTTGGCGTGAAAAATGAAAAACTTTTAACTCCATGC